>JAVQJD010066230.1:0-16054 GCA_036023655.1 Nannoperca australis | reverse complement strand
CGCCCCCCCCCCCCCCCCCCCCCCCCCCCCCCCCCCCCCCCCCCCCCCCCCCAATGCTCATTTAAATGTATTATAGGCGGTCTTATGGCAACAAAGTTCATAATACAAATTTTTATACGATGAACAACTCACTGCAACCAGCTGCTCTGAATAAAATAAGTATCCTCATTACAGACATTGATGCTGCAACCTTGAATTGAGCTATGGTTAACGCATTCTTGCTCACTGGCTTTAGAGTTCTGATACAAAATTATGTTTTACTAGGCGGCAAGTTAGTTGGGAAAAATGTTAAATAGCCCGAAGACAGTAAAGTCAGGTAAATCTCCAAGGGAGATTAAGGGCCTTAACCTCATCTTCATATACATATTGGAAAACTCTGTGCACCTGTGTAATACGCTGTTTGAAAGAGGAAAAATCATTATCATCCATGGTTCTTCTCACCTCTTTGCCCTCTTTGAAGACCTTGTTGGCTTCGTGAACAGCAGCAGCCACCTGTTGGTTCTTCAGCTGGCTAAGCTTACTCTCTGGGTTCCTCAGCCGGGTCACCATGCGAGTTGCTAAAGACTTCTTACCGCCGAGACCTGCCGTCTCACCATTGGCCAAGTCTTTACTGTCTCCTGGAAACCCAATGCCAGGTTCAGTCAAAGACAAAAGAAGCAAAATCACACGCAGTTGTAAACAAAGTGATGGCCACGGTCACTGAGAGCTATGTCCTCCTGACAGCGGTTACATAAGTAATAGTTGTTACGTGTGTACTGCTTTTCTCATACAGAGTAACTACCATGTAATATGTGCTGCTAGTCTGTTTTAAGCTCCACTAACTGGGATGTACAAAGTGTAGATGACTAGTACGACATAAAAGTTACCAGTTATCCAAAGTTCTTGCTGGCATAATTTTAGACTTGCAAGGTTAGTTTTATATTACTTTCATTTAATCACGTAGTCTCATTGAGATCCAGATCTCTTTTGCTAGAGAGACCTGGGATAAGCTGAGTGCAGAACAGTATTAAGTGTTATGCAAATTGCTGTAGAAGACAGCTGTGATATTACAACAAAATAAGATGTAATTATGAGGTATTGTTATGTCAGACCTGTGTCATCAAAGCTGGCCAGGGATGACTGCGAGGACTTGTCAGCCAGGTCCGGAGGTTCAGGGCCTTTGGGAGGGACCCCAGCTCCCATGCTGCTGTTACTGTTCTCCTCGCTGGTATGGGAGGGCTGGCTGAGGCTGGGAATGCCTTCTTCACTGACAGGAACAGAATCTGATGATGGGTTCTCTGCTACACGGGCAGAGAAATCACAAAGAGTATTGACCGTTACATAAACACGGGCAGCTTGTCTAAATGTTGTTGTTCTTGCTGTCATCAGTCATCATCTGAGACATCTTTAATGGTTCTTTTAAATGATCCAGCAAGGTACAGGTGGTTAACCTGGACTGAAATCACTGAACTAGAACAACCAAGACAAATTGTACTATCAAAGCTGTCAACAATGACCAATAAAAAAGGAGGCTCTGCACAGGTAGAGGCTCAGTCTTAACAAAGACAGAAACTTTCTTGTGCTAGTTCTGATATAGTTAAGGTTGTGGCTCCCTCTACTGATAAGTCAAGCGCAATGCATGCACCAAATCACCACGTCAAATGGAGGGATGGGTCTTGAACGCAATGGGTGACCAGTCCAGGCAAGGCAAGGCACAGACCACATCAACCAATGGTGAAGCTCTGTAATTGTTAAGAATGAATATGTGCAGATCAAACAACAAAGGTGCAACCTAAACATAAAGCTATGTGTTTACAAACAAGCAGCAGGAAAAGCTTTTTATAAGAATTATTGCACCAGGCAATGTGAATGCTGTCCCCTGTTGATGGAGGCTTGGTTCGAGTCAAGCCGATTTCAGTAACAAAGCCATCTGATTGCAAATCAATCGATGCAATCAGCTTCTCTGCTTTTTGGAGAAAAAGACAGCATGAGAAAATAAGAGCTCAGGTGCAAAATGGCTGAAAGGGTTTCAAAGATGAAGCAAGGTTTCAAGAAATAAAAACTGGACTGTTGAACACAAAAGCCAGCAGGTGGAATGAGAGCCACATGCAAAGGCTGGGAAATGGTCAGGAGGAACACCCAAAGCACTGTGGGTATATGACGGAACAAGCAAGTCACTGGTGATGTTAGGGGTATGAAAGTCATCACACAATCATGTGAAGTTGCAGACTGTGGCAGTTAAGCAGATCTGCAAAAAAAAAAAAAAGAGCTGAATGAGGCCAACTTCACCCTGAAATGTCCTTGTGTACCTGTGGTGTTGTTAGAGACCTCCATATGGGAACATCCCTCTATGCGAGCCTCTACGGTGGAGGCTGGGGGCTTTGGAGCCTCAGTGGCCAAGTTATAGCTCACGGTGGTGGTGGTGGTGGGTATGGTTTGTGTTGGAGCAGAGGTTGCTGGAAGTATAGGTCCGTCTGAGATGCTACTGCCAATACTGCCTTCTTGGCCAGTGGATGAAGCTTCAACAACTACAGATGAACAGCAGCAATGTTGTAAATATTGTGGAGTTTAGTTTATAATGCATACACAACTTTAGAGACAGTGGAGAGACGCAGTGATGGTTGGGGCTGACAAGTATGGTCAAAACATAAAGTCATCCATCATCAATCACCTACAAATACAAATGCATTCATAGGAATACATACAGGCATTTTATATTCACTATGCTCTCAAAGCTTATTAGACGTTGATTACTAAAGATGTTAGCATTTTATTCTCCTGCCCATGCAATAACTAATCTTATCATTCTGTATATGGGCGTCTTTTTTGCACTGGATGATACATATCTAGCGAGACACAGAAATAAATCAAAACACATTTGTGAGGGCCTAACTTGCGTCTTGATAAAGAGCACAGCATTTCCAATTCTAATCTAATTCTCTAAGAGGCAAATAACTGCAGTGATGATGTCATTTTCTCCTAAGCTTAAAAACCAAACAGAGTGGAGGTACTGTGACCCAGAGAAAAAGGCTCTTCAGGTCACATGTTAGGTTTTTATGCTATTATCACTACTTTGGGCAACATATATGTTTGTGTTTTTCAGAATACTGAAAAAAATAAAACTTTACCTTCAGTTTTGATGCTGCCATCACTTTTCTCTTCTACTTTGGTGGTCTGAACTTTTGTCTCCTCCTCCTCCTCCTCCTCGGTCAGAGTTTTGCCCTCCTGCTGCCCCTCGTCCTTCAGTTTGGCCTCTTCATCTTCCCTCTCCACATCCACCTCCTTCTTCTCCTTCTCCAGCCGCGCCTTCTGGGCCTCCTCAGCAGCACGTCTCTTCACCTCCTCCAGCTCCTCCTCCTTTTTAGCTCGCAACCGCTCCAGGATCTCCTCTGGATGAAAGAGGAAGATGTAAACAAAGGATGAGAGCTGTGAGACATAAGAAATGAAGGGACGAGCCAATAAATAGTATTGTTCATCACATCCCTGAGTGTGATTATCATAAAATCACAGGGCAGGGAAAAGCAGACAAAGCAATCCATCAAAATTACAGTGAGTTGTACTACGTGTCTAAAAAGATTTTGAGAACACCCTTTATTTTACTTGGTACAAAAAACCTTAATAAGAAAATAGTATGTTTGTTATTCATCAGTGATGAATGTGTATTTTGAAGTTGTAGGGGATAGTAAAACAACAGCACTAGACTAAAATTCAGCATATCTTCAGGTAACAAAGGTAAAAATATTAATCAACAGAAAAGACAAAAAGGGTGCGTTATTTGGAGGCCCTATTATTACATGCTGAACTTTATATTTAATCCCAAAACTAGGAGGAGACACAGAATTACACAATCATGATTTGCATTTAAAATGTAAAAAAAACATATACATGCTATTGATGTTGACTGGGAGCGATTCAAATCCTATCCTGCTGCAAATTAGTCACAAGTTAGATTCTAATGTGGTCAGGATGCACAATGGCACCATGCTGTGTTAACGTGTATCTGCAGTGACAGTCACATATTGAGCCCGCTGGGTCATTAATACACAGTGGAAGACTGGAAGTCCTTGACTCGCCAGTAGCACCATTGCAGGTTTAACGTAAGCTGAGCAATACAAAACCTCCATCTGCACGGACTCGCTATTTGTATACATTTAGCAAAGCAGGAGACAGGTGGTAAACTCATGGTTTTCTTATTCATTTGACTTCTAATTGAAATTTAAATGGAGGGAAGCATGTTGCAACCATAAGTGTCATTATCCTTTCCATCCATCATTAAATCACCAAGAAGAATATGAGCATGGCAACACGAACAAAACCAGGAACTAATTAAATGCAAAAAATACACAAAAAAAAACAACAACACATTTCTGATAAAAACAGACAGACGAATTCCAGTCCTGTAATTGAAATGCTCAGGGAAAGAGCAAACCAAAAATGCCAGCCGACTCCATTTGGCCTTTTATTACTGAAGCAAACAATATTATTAGTGTGTGTCTGTGTGGTACAACAGCTTTGATGTAAGATTCTGTGGTCACATTGCTTGACTACATGTCTTGGTGTGATTGTATGCTGTACATCTTAAACTGTCAGTGTCTGCCTAACCCAAATAGGAAATCTCGCACTAAGCAGAACCAACAGGACATTACGCAAATGTAGAGCCTTTTCCTTTTATTGACACACAACAGGAAACACCAGATTATTTGTTAAATGATGTGTTTTTTACCCCCTTTGTTTTATCAACACTGATTTACAAGTGCAGAGTGAGAGCTGACACAAGCCCATTCACCACTATCTCATAACCAGGTATGGAATATATCTTCTGTTTCACACCCTTTGTCACCAAGTTGAACGGTATATCCCACATTTATATATGTGACAGTCATAAAGAGAGACACACAACTGAACTGAAAGACCTCAATCTACTTTCCACATTATGCTGCTTTTGTTATTTCAGAAACTATACTTTTTTTAAATGTTTTAAGATTGTTAAACTGTTTTAGGGATTAGATGTGAAAATAGCTGCCAAATATACTAACCAGAGCACGCCTCAAAAGCAACTTTTGAGATGTTGCTGAGCTTGTTGTGCAAAAGCACTTGTATTTGCAAGTATCAACTTCTTCTATTGTGAGAACCTTTAACTTATCTGTACACAGTTGATGCTTGTGAGACGTGCTAGTTTCCACTCAAGCTGTGTTGCATCAAAAGTTAAAACCACATAGAGTAGCACCATTTGTCGTGAACTACCACTGCACAGCAGACTGAAATTTATAAACATGATGTGTGCACAGGTGAATCACTTTCACCGACACAGCGAGCAAAAAACAAACACATGGATTTGGTGGACACCCTACAGACAGAAAGAAAGGGATGAGGAGCTGAAGGGCAGCTCAAGTGCTGGACACTGGCCAAACTGCGACCAGAGTAAGGTTACATAATAGCTGGGTTGATTCTTATGGCCCAGCCATCTGTGACTGGGTGGCATTCATGAGAATTGAGCATAAAGCAGGTATAGGAGTAGGAAGCGAGAGACAGAAAGAAAGAGGCAAGAAAAATATCAAATTGGGCTTAAAGAGATCCTTCTTCCTCTATGAGCATCGATTAAACTTGGCGAAAGAAAGCATCTCAGATGCTCTGAAAATGTCTTTCTTTAATAAAACGGAAAAAGAAGAGCTCTTTACCACTGGCTGCAGTGAGGAAACACTTGTTGCTGCCACGGGCCTTGTTGGTTAGGTCCTCAGTGATGTCCATATGTGCGTGCACCTCATCCCTTATCTCCTCAAGCGCTGCATACAGGTCGGCCTCCCAGTACTCCTTATCCAAACAATCTATGAGCTCAGCTACCTGGACCTGGGAACAACAGAGTTATGGGAGAGTTCAGTAAGTGTGATACAAGATTATCTCAATGCCATGACAGCCGCACTGCCAAAAAACTGAGGGATGTTTTCAAGTACTGTAATTTCCGGACTATTGAGCGCACCTGTATATAAGCCACACCCTCTGAATTGACGCACAAAATAACTGATCTGAAGAATTTAGTGTGAGTGCGTTTGATTTACGGTGATTCGAACGGTTTCATTGGTCCACAGAAACTAAGGGGAATAACGTTAGTCTTTTAAAACACAATTATTAGAAAACGATGAGTCGCATTTACCTTGGTGCTGTAGTACCAGATGGCTTTGTCCTCATGCTCACCATCTTCCTCACTGTACGGGAGACACGAGACAGGAGACGGGAGGAAAAAAGGCAAAACAAATGAGAAGACACAACAGTGAGGGGCAGGACAAACAGAAAAATGTACTTGTATAGCACTTTTCCACCGTAACGAACTAAGTGGAACAACTGACCTCTCATTCACACACACAATAATTACAGTCACAGGGTGTGTGAGTCTCACAGGTCTCTTGGCAACAAGTTCTCAAAAACTTATCTTACAGGTTAAGAGTGTTTTCTAAGAGCATTTCTTCTTAAACTTTTATATGCGTTTCCCAAACCAGTCCTTCAGAGCCAGTGCATGCTCTTGGAAACGTTGGCTGTCCATGGTGCTGAAGTAAATAATCATTGAATTCAAAGTTATGTGTTATATACTCAAAATAGCCTGCATACAATTCATGGCATAAATGAAAAGATAGAAGCACTCAGAATATTTTACACTTAGTATATTTATTGTGGTTTTTTTTATACTGATATACAGTATATGGCAAAATGATAATTTTAATGTATTTTAACTATAAATCTAACTCTACTATATCTCTTTGCTAGTTTTTTTATTAAATTTAAATATATATTTAAATTACAGTTTAATGAAATAATGAATCATTCCAAAAACCCATCACAAAATATGACAATAATCATATCGTCACAGTAACATTTCACTGACGATAAACAAAATGCAAAATTACTGCCTGGTTCTACTTTGCACTATTCTAATTGATTAATAACACTGAGAATTTGAATAATCTGTGAAAAGACCAGCTCTCCCTGAAATACGTTTTCCATGAAAATGTGTGTATCTGTAGGGTTACAGAGGGTACACTGGACTGATTAGTAGAAGGCCTTGAGCTTCTGCGAGGCCGAGCACAATAAGAAATATTAACTAGGACACTTGAGTTTATGTAGCAGCAGCTACAGTGGAATACTTGACAGCTTTTTGCTCAGCATGTCCATGCCGAGGGACTGTGAAGCCTGAGGCTGTGTAACAGTAGTGTCTATTCAGCATCCTTCACTTGAGGCGCACACGCACGCACGCACACACACACACACACACACACACACACACACCTTATTTCTGCGCACGTCATTCATTGCACGTACATCCAGTCACACAAACTTTCCTCTGTGCACACTACTCGTATGCACAAACACACACAGCCTCTGAAGAGAGAGTGAAGATCAGTAACGTGGCACCTGCTGGGGGCCAATTCGGAGAGCAGGAGAAGCCGAAAAAGAAGAGAGAGCGAAATGCAGCGATGACAAACCTCGGGCCACGTACCCTCTTAAATTGTATATCGGTGAACTTTACAGTTTATGAAGCAGGCCTTCTGCTGCTGCTGCTGCTGCTGCTGACCCAGCACACAAACCACTTGTGACTGCTCAATACCAATATCATTTGCGAAGGTATGGCACCAATGCTTATGTTAAATCATATGGACAGGTCCAGTAATTTTTGGTTATCGCCATGCAGGCCACCTATACCCATATGCAAGCTCCTATGCTTGTGATAAGCTTAACTTTGCACCCAAGCACTCATTACTTTTTGTCACTGGGAAAAGAAATGTTACAGCAGTGACAAAATGTACCCGACTTTACACATTCCTGCAGCTACATCATGGTTTGATACACGGCATATGGGCGCTTTTAACTGCAACTCAGGCTTTAACAGTGTGTGACATGTTCTGCAAATTTATTCTCATTAGACAAATTTGTGATATGCATGTTTGGCTTTGTAAGTACTGGTCTAAGCTTTTAAAACCGACAATGTTTATTTGCACTGAAGGTGTCAATGCAGGTGATTTGGCCTGGTTTCAGGACCCCTCTGCTGACCTGAGTTGAGCTCCAGTTGGCCTGGCTTTGAACACCACATGACCCTCTGGGGGAGGAAATTCAATCGAATATTTTTTTACAGTTATGAACAACTTAGAGTTGTTAATAATGTGTATAAACTATAGGTGCAAACATGAGTCTCTGTGATGCTCAGGGATTAAACGGTGACAACATTCTCTCAGGGGGGTCATATACAAGCTGAGCAAAGCATGGGTCTCCTATATTAAAGGGCTATTGTTAATGCCTTGGATTAGATAAGTGGGGGGGGAGACATAAACTGATCCATAAATACAAAAAATAAATGAAAATTACGAGATTACTGGCCATATCACTCTTCCTTATGGTGTTGTTTATTACTGTACATTACTGAACACTTAGTAAGTTTGCTATGACACCAAATTATGTGAAAACTTTGGTGACTCCGTCAGCTGACGGAGCTGCCTTAAAGCACCCTGCTTTTCTTCCAATTACTCTCACAGCCAAACACTCCTTCCATCTTTTTTGAAAATTTGGGCAAATGTGAGAGCTGGTGTACTGTAATTATGCTACCATTATGGCGTGGACCCTTGAATTTCAATCTATGAGACCATAATGGTTGAATAAAGACCAAAAAAACATGTTTCACAGAGTCCGTACTATCAAAGTGTTTTACTATTTTTTGCTATTTTAGTAACTTTGACTTTGTCTTAAATGGCAAAATTATATTATCAAAGTACCATGCTGTAACAAGACTTAATCACTCACACCGATACCTCTACTGTTGACTTCTATGCAATAAACTTGGCACATGAATGAAACATTTTGAACTTACACGACGATGCGGCGGTCAAGGAACCAGTATTTGCGGTGGTGTCGGTCATAGCCGACAGGCAGTTGTCGAATAAATGGTCTGCTCCTCTGCACTTCTGGGATGCAGTCCGCCACACCGGGTACCTTGTGAGCCACACACACCTCACACTGCCACTCGTCCTCCGGCACTTCCTGCAATGGTGGCTTCACACACTCCAGATGGTAAACGGCTGAACATGTCTCACAGCACAGCAGGTCACCAAGGCGATGACATACTCTGCAGTGGTCGTCGTAGGCAACCACCCCTTCCGACATTAGCTCCTCTCGGGCAATGTTGGTCGCCAGGAACTGGTCCACCAAAAACTGGAGAACTTTGATTTTGCTCTCCACCGGCTCATACGGGTAATCCTCATTCTCCTGGAAAGGCAGAATGTGCCGGTACTCCGGGTCACTCTCACAGTACGCCCGCACCACCTCTGGCCAGGTCATACCATCCACAAAATACAGAGTGGAGTTGACAGAGTCCTTCACATCAGTGGGACCAAATGTGGTGTTTGAAGTGTCCTCCTCTCTGAGAATAGCTTTGAGCAGGGAGATGTGGGTCTCTGCCAGCAGTGTGCACTGCTCCTGGCTGGCAACCGCTGCACAGAAATCCTCAAAGCGGAACGGGGAGAGCCGCAGCACTGAGCCAAAGTTTCGGAGGACTTCGTAGACAGCAGACACATTGAGGAACTGTGAGGTAGGAACCAGGAGGTCCTCAGAGGACTTGGGAAGCTCCAGGGCAGGAATGTCCTTTGCCTCAAGGATGGGAGACCGCGGTCTCAGTGCCCGACTTCTTTTTCGGCCTGCGAGAAGTCAAAGGAAAAGAGCCAGGAGTGAGAAGAAGGGTGGCATACAAAAAGAAAATGAAGGGCAAATGTGTACATAAACAAGGGGAAACACAATAATAATACTTGTTAATAAATGCAAGGGAATCACAAGCTAGTGCTAATGTGAATGGGGTTATTACTGATACAGCGTGATATTGGAGAGTTACTAAATGCTCCCACCAGTTTTCCACTGTTTAATACATGCAGACAGTGCAGTACATTTACTGTGCCTGCATAAATCTCTGGACTGTGTGTGTCTCTGTAAGTTTTACTTGCATTATCAATTTCTCAACACAGTTATGTGTAATACGTCTGCATTCTGGGCTGATCTGGATGCAGGTGCAGGTCATTAGACTGGGGCCTCATGATACTGCTCCTGACCAGGGTTAAATACTTGTCTTATACTGCTTGGCTTTGTTATGAAAAGAGGAAGAAACGTTTCTTTAATCAATGTAGGATTAGCATACTTTTACTTTTCAATAATTATAAAATGTATATACCCTCTTATAGTAGATTAGTGTGTACCTTTAGCCTTCTCTGGGGCTCTTCTCAATCTCAAAGATACTGTAACATAATCCTATAAAATTACACCACTTCATCCACAGTAACCGCCGATAAACTGAAAGTCAATAAGTGTTTAGCAAATACATTTGCATTGGGTCTGGTATAGGGTAATTCTGTGGCTTGGCATGGGTTTGTTATTCTGTATCAAACAGAGGGATTGTGTGTAAAAGTGTTATGTGTGCAATGTGTTTGGAAAAAGCACGAATATTTGTGCTTGTATGCCCATGACAGAGAAAGCACCGTAATATCTGTCAGTCACTGGTCTTATGACAGGCGCCTCACACTCGGCTGCACAGTGCTGCCATGTTCACATGTCTTTAGAAAGAGCAGGAGGCCTGACCACTGGAAGTTGAGAGGTATGCGAGTAATCCCTGAACCACTTAAAACTGCATCTTAGCCTGACCAGAGTGTGGTCAAGCGTTATATGGCGAACAAATCAAGATATTGAATCTACGTTCAAATGTTTCTTTCCAAAGAAAGAAAAGCATAATCCCATCAAGAAAAGACATGGGACTGATGTCACGGAGATAGCAAAAGAGTGAGCTTTTCTGTTGAAGACATATTGAGATGCACAAAACACCCACACAACTTTTGCTATAACAAGTATGGCACACAACTTCCAGTGCACTACTTTACATAACAGACGTGACAATTGATTTTTGCAGACACAACCTCATTAACGTGACTGTCCGTAAGTGGGTGAGTGGTGGATCTAATTTGCTCACCTGATAAACATAAACGTGGTTACTATGGTAACGGTGCACCACGTAATATTGTAATGAGCTAGTGTTTGCAACAAGTAAAAAAAAAGAAGAAAAAAAAAAGCGCCCCTCTTCAAAACAAAGGCCTGTCAAAGTCATTGAGCGGTATTATGCACCCAACACGTCGGATGGCATCGAGCTGGACGAGGCGCGCGGGTCTAATGATTGTGCGTAAAATGTTTAACACTTTCATTTGAAGTAATTACAGGTTCAGAAGTACAACTATGAACTGCTAATCCGAGGCCAATGGGAAGCAATGTTTGCAAACTCCGCGTTTTGATTGAGCGTAGTTCACACAGTTGAAAGTGCACTTGCTGTGCATTTACATAAGTCGAAATGCTGAATGAATTAAATGAATGGAAAGTGGCAAACACAGTCAATGCATGATGTTTCTACGGGAGTACGAAAACGCGTTAAATAATGTTACGGCGCGCATGAAAAGTCCGGTTTAAAAAAAAGAAAAAAGAAGCACGATCACATTCGTCATTAGAAATTGACAACAAAAAATGTGCTGATCCGACAAAAGTCAAAAATACGAGAGCCGGTCGAAGCGTGCAGCAGACAAGCAAGCCAGCAGCGAGCAGAGCACACGGTAAACAAAGGCCCGTTTCTGAGTGCAAGCTCCATTTTGAACAATGCGGCTTGGTTTCTGTACTGAGCTAAAAATAAAATGCACACTTTAAGTAATGCAAAACTGATTTGCTAAAGTGCGTGCACTTGCAAACGAACGTACCTGGGGTGCTACCGAGCGTGCTGTGGCTCCTTAAACTGCTCTCGGTACAGTAGCTGGCATCATCATCATCTGGTAGCTCCTCCAAATAGTCCGAGTCGTTACCCAAGGCCTCCTCTTCTTCAAGATCCGACGAAGGGTTGTCGTTTAGGAGTTCATCTTCCTCTGACCTGTAGCTTAAATTATCCTCCTCCTCGTCGCTGTTGTCGTCGTAGACCACCTTGGTTTGAGGCCGCCTCACTCCGCCTCTACTGCCGCGGCTGCCTCTCGACCCCCTGCCTCTCCCTCTGCCTCCTCTGCCCCGCGATGCCGCGGCCGCCACCGTGGTGGAGGCTCCAACTTTCCTGCGGCCCCGGGACGAATGAAAGTTCTCTCGGCCGGAGATTTCCGTATCCACCTCCGCAGAGCCAGTGCCGCAAACGCCACCACTTTCTCCCCGTCCCCGACCCCGTCCTCTGCCTCTTCCCCGTCCACGCATCCCTCTACTCCTGCCGCCCCGAGAGCCGCGGACTGGCCCGGGTGATCCTTCCCGCATCACGGCTGCTTGTTTGGGCGGCCTTCCTCTTCTCCCCCTCATTGTAGGAGATAGTCTTTTCTGTTCCGCTTCAATCTCGGTGCTGGAATAAGCCGCGCACACCGGAGAAAAGCGGTTGAGAACAAAACTAACAGATCTGGTGACTGATCCCGATAAGTCCCCACCAAGCCCCGGTCTCAATTTCAGGGCGGAAAGCTCAAACTGAATGGCCGGTGTCCCGCTCTGGGTCGCCTGCAGACGCCATTTTTCTTCTCAGCTCTCCCTCCGTTGACACAGCAGGCCCCAGAGCTGCGTTAAGCTAACCACGGACACTTGTGGTTATGCCGGAAGTACAGCGCATTTTCCTTCAAAATAAAAGCCAATAAAAATAATATAACCTAGTGTACAGAGCATACCATGAGTACCAAACCCTTTGACATTGATTATTTGTTATAACTATGACGGTTGACATAATGCAAAAATGAACTTAAACGTTTTCGTTTCAACGAGTGCAATAACTGAAAGGGGAAGTGCAATTTCCATCGTCTAACTTGACACTGGCAGGCCTGAGTGGATGCGAGGTCACGTGACTCATTATTCTACAATAGACGCAATTGCCGTGCTACTTCATAAAATGTGTTATCCATGCAACCACTTTCCGTCAATAGTACTTTATTAGCGTTGGCTGGTTCTGGTGAATGTTTTTAATCACAGGTGGGTCGAATGTATTCGGTGAAACACCATCGTTCATTTTCGGCCCTGTCGCCATCGTCGTCACTGCAGAGCGAGAAGATAAGCATACGTCCAACATTGAGCTCTGTTAATTGAACCTAAATAAGTCGTCAGAAAAGTTAACCGCTCGCGTAATTTTATGTTTACAATTACGTGAATGTGCAAACAGTTTATAATACAAATGCATTTAATATAACTTTAGATTTACTTTTTATATATTACCAAGAAACCCGGCTCCATTTCAGTCAGTTCAGTTGGTACAGCAGGAGCTCTGCATAAACCTACGCTGTAATCTATAGAAACAATATAGCCCGCAATAACGTTTAACCAAAAAGAGTAACATTAGCAATAGAGGTGCAGTCCTGATCTGGTGGTCCGCGACACCCTCCACTCTTTCCTATATCATGTGTCACCCCCTGGATTTGACTTGATAACTTGGATACGTTAACTGTCATCATTTTTTAGATGGTGCTAGCTACTTCGACAACACACGAACACAGCCCAAGCTTCTGTTCATGAGATGTAGCTAGTCAGCCGGCTAAAACGAACGTAAATATTTATTAACATTATAACAGAATACGCACATAAATGAATCTTTAGTTGGGTTTTCTATATCTTTGGGTTTATAAAGATACCGCTTTACATTACATGGCATCTGTTGTCGTGGCCGAGTGGTTAAGGCGATGGACTAGAAATCCATTGGGGTCTCCCCGCGCAGGTTCGAATCCTGCCGACAACGAATTTATGTTTTGTTTTTTGCGATTAGCCTGCTAACTCAAATCCTAACTACTGCAAATGTGGATATCATCAGGTAAGTGATGATTATATTTACTTTAGATATTTTTGTTAATTAAACCAGCGTTGGTGGTAGCTGTTGTCATATTCCATTGTGTATTAGCTTTTCCATTAGGCAATTTTAAATATTCTCTTTTCTTTTTTTAATATAGATCATAAAAATAAACTCACTGGTGGGGGAACCTCAGCCAGATGTCATTTCTGTTGACCGAGATTGCTATAGAGAGACAGGTGTGAGACCTTCAGAGGGCATGTGTAGTAATAAAGCAATAAGCCCCTAGAAGTAAAGTAAAGTTTTTGTTTGTTTGACGGTTTACATAATGCAAAAATTAACTTAAACGTTTTCGTTTTAACGATTGCACTAACTCGCAATTGCCGTGCTACTTCGTAAAATAAGTTATCCACGCAACCATTAATATAACTTTAGAATTACTTTTATTTATATATTTATATACACACACACACACACACACATACATATAACAATATATCCCGCAATAACGTTTAACCAAAGAGAGTAACATTAGCAATAGAGGTGCAGTCCTGATCTGGTGGTCCGCGACACCCTTCACTCTTTCCTATATCACGTGTCACCCTCCGGGTTTGACTTGATAATTTAGATAAGTTAACTTAATTGTTTAGATGTAGCTTATATTTGCTTTTCTTTAATTCGTTAATTTGGCAAGTTAGCTACTTCAACAACAAACGAACACAGCCCTAGCTTCTGTTTATGAGACGTAGCTGGCCAGCCGGCTAAACCGAAGGGAAAGTCAAATTTTTACTGACATTGTCTCAGAATAAGTACATAAATCAAATTTCAGTCACATCTGCTATATCTCTGGGTTTATAAAGATACCGCAGAGTCTTTTATGTCAACTGTTGTCGTGGCCGAGTGGTTAAGGCGATGGACTAGAAATCCATTGGGGTCTCCCCGCGCAGGTTCGAATCCTGCCGACAACGAATATATCTTTTGGGTTTTTTTTAAATCCTATCTACTCCTAATAAGTCCTAACCAAATCCTAACAATGGAACGCAGGTCCTAACAGTTTACCTACCAAGTCCTAACCATAGTCCTAACGTCATGCCACGTGACAGGCATAGTAACGCCCCTCTTACGTCGCTGACAGTAAAAAAAGCAACAGCATATCAACAGAGAAACTCGGTATGTAAAAGCAAATTTATGTATGACTTAGAATTATTTTTATTTTACCAACTGGGCTTGATATTGAAATTGTTGGTGTACCTTCGTAACGTGCCTCCATAGTTTAGTTTTTTTTTTTGTTCTGTTGTATTTAGTGTGACATTACTTTCTTCGCTGCCACCCTTTAATAGGTCTGGGTGATAATTATAAATTCACGCTACAGGTGTGTTTCTGTACAGCAAGTGTGGAGTCGTACCACAGTTGCTGTTCTAAATGTTAAGCGCACCACACTAGCTCAAATCTGGTTTGCACAAGGTATTGTATTAAAATACTAAAAATCACTAACACATTATAACACAACTTCAACCCATCCAACATTAAGTCAAAGATATTTTAAAGCACAATTTAATAAAAAAGAACTTTTCTCAATGTTATTTATATTCAACATAAAAGGCTTTCCAGTACAAAGTCAAAGCTGACTGGTTTACAAATATTCAGCTGTGTTAGGACACAAATAAAAAAATAAAAAAATCACCCTCAGTTGAGAGTCCCATTACAAATGTTACAAACTATCATCATTCGGCTACCTTTGCGTGCAGTTTACAAACCCATTAACCACTTAGGCATATGAGCAGCCTTAATTTGTCCTGGAAACCATGTTATCTGAATGGTCCTATGTTCATCAGCTTTAACAAGTATAAAACTTGGTTCAAAGGAATCTGCAACATATTCAATGCCCTGGTTACATCAAGATTTATTTTCATCTACAGTAAAACTCATGTACCTTCAGTTCTGATGACTAGCAACCGTGCCAAAAAACACATAAAAAATTATACCATTTGGGACAAGTATACAAGCTTTAAATCACTGCAGGTGAATTTGGAAGGAGACAATATGCTTAATGATTTATTAAAAGTATTCATATTGTACACATTCTAAAACAGCTCAATGACTTCAATGGAGTATTCTCCGATCTCCTTCTTCACCGTCATCTTATTGAGCTCTTGGAGGCTGCCCTCGATCTTTCCAAGCTCAGAAACCAGTCTTACCTGAGGACACAAGAAGGCACCTTTGGTTAAATTCTTTCCCAGATAACTTTTCAGATGTAATCATTTTTCTGATAACTGCACCTGCAGGCTG
>JAVQJD010066225.1:0-49765 GCA_036023655.1 Nannoperca australis | reverse complement strand
GTGTGTGTGTGTGTGTGTGTGTGTGTGTGTGTGTGTGTGTGTGTGTGTGTGTGTGTGTGTGTGTGTGTGTGTGTGTGTGTGTGTGTGTGTGTGTCCAATCCATGGCTTGAACAGAGCATAGAGAACAGCAGCTGACGGTATGCTAAATAAGCAGGCAGGCAAATTGGTCAGGTACAAAGAGGAAAACCGCAAGCTGTTGTGGAATGCAAAGTCAGCACACAACTTTCTCTTAAACAGCTACGCCTCATTTTGTGAAACCCAGCACTTATGTTCCTGCAGCCGTAGGTTACTTTAAATAATAATCTAATCGACAATATCTAATTTGACTTTTCATGCAAAAATAACCAATCCCTGTCCCTCAGTTGTTTTAGTATCCATCAGTAATTCTCTGTGAATCTCAGGAGAGTTTTTCTTGTGGATTTTTTTTCCATTTTACCCACTTTATCTCAAGCTCATTTCCCAGAACAGTTTCGTTCAACTCCAGAGTACAAGCCTGGACGTGTTGAGTGTGGGTTGAGAGAGTGATGGAGCAAAAGAGCAAATCCTCATGATATCATCTCTATTTTAAACATCTCTTTTGAATTCCTAATGCAAGAACCATTTGACACAAATATTTTGCCAATAATGTGAACGAATTTCACTTAATCCAACCTCAAATTAACTGGCAAAATGTATGTTTCACCTTTTCTTGTGAAAATGTTCTGCTCTACTTAATTTTGCCACTCTTACTTGCAGTAAGTGTAAAATGTAATATCTAACTGCTACTTTACGGGGAAGTTGCCATTTCACAACATGTATACATTGATGTAAAAATGTATACATTGATGTAAAAATACCATAATAAGTAATAGTGTAAGTTGTCATCATAGTTCACCATTTAGTACTGCAAACAAGAATAAGAGTAGGCCTTGGTTTGTTTTTGGGGTGGTGTGAGGCAGAATGGTTGAGAGTCAGGGGTTAACTGTCTCTTGCTTGTGGGGTTTAATCTGTCCTAAATTCAGATGCAGGGAGGTGCTACCCTAACACAGTGGTGCCTGTTTGGACCCTGGTACTCCTGAGCCTCAGCGCTGGTGCCTGACCTGAATTAGTGCTGTGAAGTCAACCATAGAAATGACTCAGTGGCACTCCAGGCGAGCGTAGGAGGGAGAGGGAGAAACAGGCTTCACTGCCTACAACAGGTGTCATATGAAAGACTGAGGGGGATTGTGAGAATACATCCAATAGGTTATTGAGGTCGAGCCTGCAGTGTTGAGTAACTTTAGTAGCAACACTAGCTTGATAATTGTACATGTTATATGGGATTTTTATGTAATTTACTGATTCACAGTGTGAACAAGACCAAGAGTCTACAGCCACGCTAGTGACTGTGTGCGATTGTACTCAGTGGTGCTTTGAGCTAAATACTAATGTAATAATATGTTTAGCAGATATATTGTTTACCATGCTAACAATTATAGGATAGGGGACTATGAATGTTTGTACCAAAATTGAATGGGAATCTATGGCTAACAATACTTAAACAACTCTACAGCGTCTCATTTCTGGATTTCAGTTTTTTTATTATTATGGATGATGTTCAAAATACAGAGCATGTGGGAGGTGTTTGTACCTGTGAGTGTACATTCCACCCCACACCTATGAATCACATGAGATGTGCTCAGACACGCCGTGGTCTCTCATCCAAATCATTTTTATAACTAGCTATCTGGCTTTCTATGTCTCTTTCAAGTAATCAGTTGATGTGGTCTTGAGGCTATTGTGAAAAATAACCTCACCAGTCAACAGTTACACACTGCTCTGAGCCTATGGTTTACCAGGGAGGTGAAAATACCCAAGTGTTGCAGTCCAAAACCCCAGCTCAAATTACTGTTACATCAAACATCTCCTTTGGTCACGATAATAACCGCATCTTGTGGGGAAAAACAAGGCCTGTGACGCTCAAGAGTGCCTGGAAACAGAGTACAGAATACAAGTCCATAGGGAAGCTCATGGCTCACCATTTAAATCTCCCCCTCATTCATCAGATCCCCCCACAATGTGTGGTGCTGCTGCCAGGGACCCTCATCTCGCCATCAAATACAAACACACACACGCACGAAACCAGCCAGACCTGCAATGAAGGAGGGTCAAAGTAGAAGCAGCCATGTTGCTTTTATACACGCATGTACAAGTACAAAGACCACACATCTGCAGGGAATAGTAGGACAGGAACAAGAGCTTTGTTCTGAAACATCCGCATACACCTTTTTCTAACCTCGTCTCACTTGCAAGAAGAAACACGCCGATTTCAAAAGCAATTTCTTTCTTTTAATAACAAAACGATCGACAATATAAAAAAGTATGTGATGACAACCATAATGAAATACTTAAAACTGCTATGGAAACAAAAACATTCACAATTCTTTCAACATATCTGTCTTTTTAGCTTTTAATACAAACTATTTTCACTACACTCTGCCACCTAAATAATAAAGTAAATTTAGGAGGCATACAGCTACGATACATAGCAGTGTTTTTAAGCCTGAAGCTTGAAGACAACCAAGACAAGACTTCTGGAATGACACCAGAGGGAAATGTCTTTGCTAAGATAAGCGGTACAGTTTAAGTGGATTGAGACTGTGCCACTGAGTTGGTCATCTGTCTTATATGTTATCTGGTTCTATGTTGTGAGTACATTTAGTATTTAGACAGGGACACATAAATAGCTGAGGGGTTTTGCATACATGCTCCACATGGAATCAAATATACTGAATCACTGAGAACCAAAACGTAATGCCATGCTTCGGTTTGTAAGACTGGGAACTCATATTTATAAACTCTTAGATGAGTTAATACATTAGTACGTAACAAAATTGGGATTTATTCCTCATTCTTTAGCATAGCCCAATCTTTGTAGTAGGTTACACCTGTCTCCATAATTAGCTGGAAATTAATAGTCACAAACATCCCAAATTAAAAGTCTAAGCAAGTCTGAGCTCTAGTTTATGCAACTCTATTTCACATCATACCTAAAGTCAGAAAATAAATCCTCCCAAGTGTGATTACTTGAGAAAAGGTGCGTCTGGGACTTCCAAGATCTTTCACACACAGAAATATCAACAGTTTTTATGGGTAAACTTTTCTATTTGATGCTGCATTTTCAGTCCGGAGTTGGCAGGAAGTGGGAAAGGCAATTTCAGACACTGGGGGTGGGTTGAGCCTGCTGAGGGTTGCTGGCGGCTGTGGGAGTGGCCTGTCGGGGAAGCGTGTACATGGCACCCAGGAACTGATCTGCAATGCGTCCGGCCTCGCGGAGCCCGCTGAGCAGGGCGCCGTGGACTGTAGCGGGGTAGTTCCTGATGGTGTGCTCCCCGGAGAAGAAGAGACGAGGGACCGGCTAAAGGAAAACAAAATAAAATAAAAAAAATCACATTGAGATCGATGTTGGATTGTCCCAACGTAATAAGGAATTAAAAGAAAATAGGGGATTGATGAGTGCGGTAGTAAACTGCCAGAACTCATCAGTCAACGCATAAATTTGACTTGTTCACATCAATCAGCATGCCAACATCAAAACAGCCCAAAAAACATCTGTGTGGGGAATAAACTGCTCTGCTTTGGATTGGTTTATATATTGTGGTCAGGCTCGGATGCCTTCTCTCCCTCGCTTTCACACACACACACACACACACACACACACACACACAGCTCAACACTAAGGATTGTTTAGTGCGTGCTTACCTGCGAGGCTCCCGGTATAGCTGGGCCAGGTGTGATGGGTTGTGCCATGAGGTCATAGTCGTTACCCGAAGAACCTGCTGCGACGTACGAGTAGGAGCCCCGAGCCCAGGGGTCTGCACGCCACCGAGTGACCACAGTTTCCTTTGGCTGCCATGGCAACAAACAACAACACATACTTTTCAGGAGTTTCCATGAGGATATTGGAGGGACCTGTAAACAGCTGGATGGCAAACAGTTCCAACGCTGGCCTCCATGCATATGATTTTATCCCATTTAAAACCATAAGCAAATGATTTATAATGACGGGTGGTTTGGATACGACTCCACTTATGAGTGCCTTTCACATACGCTTGCTGTGTGAAGCTGAGCTGGTTATGGGGGTCAATTCAGGAACGAATTTGACATTCCACTTAAAGTAGTGGAAAAACCAGAGAAAACACTAATGATGGAGCTTAAAAAATATAACCCGCCACTACTATTCTGTAAACAACAAACATAATCGAATTGTATTTGGACAAAACTGCCAGCTATGTAAAATTATGCCGACATCTGTTGGAGAGAAATAACCAATTTGGTATGTGGAAGTTAACAAAGTCATCGAAGTGAAAGGTCGAGGGGAAGAAAGACAAGCAAAGAAATGTCACATGTTTCAATGTATTGAAAATATCAGTCAAGTGTACGTCGTGTACCTGCGGTACGGCGCTGCTTCCAAATATTCCTTTGAGAATGGCCAGGCAGCGTCCGACAATCACGTCGTCACTGATGTTCTCCATGATGCCGGCGGCCTCGCCAGCCATCAGCGCGAGTAAGATCGGGGCTGAAAAGAGGAACGGCACAATTTGTTGCAAAATGCTTTTTATGGATGCATTAGAGAAGAAAAGGGATCAAATGATCTCCAGTGCAACAGTGTGAAACTACAGAAAAAGGGATCTCCGGTCACCTTTGTAGAGGTTCCAGAAGAGGAAGAGTTCGCCCCGACTTGCTGTGGTGGAGCCGACGTGACCAAACAGGTTGACGCTGGGATCCCAGAACACGCGGTCAAAACACAACACCACCTTCAGATCGGGAGGAACGCAACATAACAAGTCATACAACAGTCACAACAATCGAGGCGGTTATTTTAACTAAAAGCCCAATGGCCTGTCACGTCCATCTCAGGTGCTGCACATTTCCTGGCATGGCTTCACAGTTGTGAATGTGTGAATGATTGAGTGCCCTCTGCTGGAGATGCAGCATCAGTAGCAGCTCAGATTGCATAACAATGCAGCGTTCCCCTCTGTGCTGCAGTATAATTCGGAGATAAAGTACTCTGCTGCGGATGATGCTCAGCAACAGAGAGAGAGAGAGAGAGAGAGAGAGAGAGAGAGAGAGACAGAGAGAGTGTGCAGGGGCTGGTGGGTCAGGAGTGACGCAGAACAAGCACTCCGATCGGATTACTAAACACGCTGGCAAAAAGCATCTTTAATTCGCATTCAAACTGCCTCTCCCCTACTGTACTTAGCAAAAACACCGCCCGTGCCACCTTTTCGATCCCACCATCTGAACCCAGATGGAGGGTGGACAAACCAATATCACCAAAAGCAGGTTAGAGGAAGGAGGGAATTCCTTGTTGTCTGGGCAACAACCTTGTGGTTCATTTGGGGATAATAAAAAAAAAAAAAAAAGAAAAACAGGAAGGAGGAAGGGGATGCTGGATGCTGCCTGGATGTATGAACCTGAAAGCAACACAGTCAAATTTTGAATACTCTTTGTTCTTTTGGGCCTCTACGCCTGAAGGTCACGTTTCTAACGCAAGGACGCTGCAGCAGAAACGGTAGCAGGAGGCTCTCTCACTATCGTCCATCCTGCCAGAAACACACCACGTGATTTAAGCCCTGACTTGAACACGACGCCTCATTTGAAGACCGGAGAGTTGGCGCTGGTCTGCGCGAAATGGAGCCAATCACACTTGGTCCTCTTTATCCTGTAGAGGGTGGCCGTTGAGTGTTAAAATCTCTCGCCTCCCTCTTAAAACATCACACTACTCAGGGCCACCGTCGCCATATCACACATGTTCAGGTTTCACAACTAGAATCTGGATAAATCAGAATGAGCGCCTGTAGTTTGAACTGGTTACCGATGGCAGTACAGAAGGAAGGAAGCACCGTATGCTTATTTAAAAGTAAACCTTGTTGAGGTTGCCGAAGCCCATCCTCTGTATCGCCGATGTCTTCCACTCGGGCAGGGGCGGGACAAACTGCACGGCCGGGGGCTGCTGCTTCAACACGCCGAGAGGCAGGGTGCACAGCACGGCGTCACACTTGTATATGAAGGTCTGGGTCGTGGAGCGAGTGTTGACCGCTATCACCTCACAGCCTGGAGAACGAACAGGTGAATAACTGTTTAACACGTTGTACGTGGAATTATGAAGTCCACAGTGAAACCTGATGCGAAAAGTGGCAGTGGACACGCGCGCGCGGTCCTGTGCACGTACCTGACGCTGTATATCGGACCTGCCGCACCGCTGTGTTTAGTTTGATGTCCAAACCTTCAGCCAGGGCCACAGGAACACAAGAGTAGCCATTTCTTACTGTCAGGTGGCTGCCAGTGAACTCAAAGTCATCGTCCTGTGGATCAAAAAATAACTTGTCATCCCAGTATCACAAAGTATCTCAATAACTTAATACGCACATTGTCTGTGGGTCTTTATAGGCTATTGTCATGACTACACAGTTATGACATTACCAAATGGCTACGTGTATATACCTGATCCCAATGCTTGAGAGAAAGGGTGGAGAGGGGTGTAGCGTTGGCAAACTCCAAGTTGGCAAAGTGCCAGTCCAGGATCTGTCGATCCCTGGATGACAGGTAAACATCACTGTGGGGAAAGAAGGGAAGGAACGAGACGCGGTGAAGCATACTGACAGCTATTCAGACATCAGAGGGACAGGTTCACTCACGCACAGGCTGAAACAGCTCATCTCCAAGCAGGCGCTAACGTAATAATACATATTTCAACACTGAAAAAAAACAAATAGGCAAATCGCCACAGGACATGCATAGGTAAACGTCTGTTGCGAAGGGCTGCTGGGCTCCAATAAGAAATTCTTGTTTTTAACCATTAAAAGGACTAACTATTTCCACTGCTTCAACATAGCCAGTCTAGCATCCTTAGCCTGCATAGCTCCCGATTAGAACAATTCATATATTAAGTCTTGTGAGATCTGCATTAACAGTTACATCACAGGCCAATGTACTTCACTGCGTTAGTGCTTGATGACTGCATTTTCATGATTTCCAACACTGAATCATTCCACACCCTCAAATAAACAAGTTTAACGGATGTGGGGAAAAAAGACTGTCTTGCCCAGGGGCACAGTAACCGCAAAAACTAAATGTTGTGATGTAAGCTTGGGTATTTGTGGGAAGTATGGCCAAAAAATATGTTATGATGTAATTTGACTACTGTCCTGTAACGACACGTATACTGTGAAGGTATATGGTTATCAACCTGATAATAAAGTGATCCAATACCATAAAACAAAAAAATGTTCGATGCTAAGAAAAGGTGGGTGAACAAATATAGACAACGTACAGTGATGATATCAAAAGAGAAGGAGTAGCAGTTGAGGACTGGTTACCTGGGTGGATTGGCCTCCAGCTCCTGTAGCTTCTCCTCCAGCTTGACCTGCATCTCCACCAACTCATCGTACTCCTACACAGGGACAAGGCAGACAGCATGGAGATGTATACACCTCTTCATTTTAGCCTTATAAATGTCACTGCTGACGCAAATACGATTCACTGAGAATTATTTTATTGTTTTTAGATCAAGAATAGAATATAAACAATATTTCACATCGAACTGAATTGGCATCAGACTTTAGGAGCTGGTGATGTTTTTAACTTGTTGACCGTGTGTCACATGGTACACACCCAGAGGGTTTGAGGTCAAGTAGAAAGGACAGGAAGGGCTGACTCGACCCGTTTCATTAGTTCACCACAACAGAACCAACTACAACAACAGCACAGATTCTGGTAATACCACCTACCACGCTAGCCCCCAAGACACAACTGCACTGAATCAAGTCTAGTGAATGTAATGATGCCTCCGAGCTAAATACTAAACATGGATTGGAAAAAATGATCCCAGAAAAAATATCCTGAGACAGCCATCCCATTACTGGCCGTAACGTCTTGTTATATGGTGTAGTCATGCATGTGATGCGCACGCACACGCACACGCACACACGCACACGCGCACACGCGTCCTGTCTTGACAATGTGTGCGTACATCCACAGACACAAAGACAGTCAGACCGTGATTCAAAGCTTTGACATGGTTCCTCGGACAGCGGATGGGTGGCAGACAAATCCAGTTCAGACACCAGCTGTGTTTAAACCAACTAAAACCTCCTTCTAAAATACACACACAGCAGAGTAGTGGAGGTGATTTATCTGAACCAAAAATAAAACGACAGCATTCAATCTAATAATACATCCTACTGAGGCATTAAACCACTTAAACACAGCCTGTCTGGTTTACTTGGATAGCACGGCCTTAACATTCTGTGAGGCATCCACCCTGACCTAGTAGTACCACAAAATATCCATTTGACACGCTAGTACTTCTGCCTTATAATACTGCTACAAATCGTTTGATCTTTGCTTGTTGTAAAATACAACGTTTCTGTCCTGTAAGTGGTGGTGGCCGGCCGGCCTTCTGACCTGCAGGTACGCCTAATAATCAACCCGGGAAATCTAATATTGCTTCAAAAGTAGTTCAAACTGCAGCAACTGAAGACACAGACGCTATGTAATACCCACAAGGCCATAAACGCAGTTGGAAATAGTTCGCATTTAAACGTAACTGCTTGGACTAAAGTATTTTGAAGTCCTGCAGCCTGATTTCTGCCTGGGCCAAGAGATCTGAGGATGAAAGTGTCACGTAGGAATTTCTAGTCTAGATAACTGCCCACAGCTTGTAAATGTCTGTAGGAAGTGCTCACTTTGCAGAGCGCTGTGAGGTCGCGATGCTTGCTCTTCACCAGGAACTCCGCTGTGATATCTCTGGGCGGTTTGACTTCACTGGCCTCTTTATACTGCTGGTGGAGCTCCTTGACCCGTTCCTTAGTGGTCACCATCTAAAAACAGGTGAAATAAAAAGGAGAGGAATGACGTCAAGAGATTATGGTGGATGAAAGGAAAGAAAATGGGGAGCAATTTGTAAAGAAAGCAGAATTTGAATATTTAACAATGTGGTCAATAAAATGGTTATTCTGTGAAATTATAACCCCTGTAATTGGCTTCTGAAGAGCTTTACTAAGTGTTTCTCTGCCTGAATCAGCCTGACATTGAAACCACTAGTGTTCCAGTCTGAAGCTCTTTTTCTAACCATTATGGCACTTTTCAGACTGCCAACAGATCTGTCAGCAATTTACTAAAAGTGTACTCCAACTATTAGCTCTCTTAGCAAATCAATCAAGCAAACAACTACACTTAAACCAAATTTGAGCAGGACATTTTACAGTAATTACATGTTGAAAGTCCAATTCTGGTCCTTCTCTTTTTTTTTATACAAACATGAAAAAAAGAATATTTAAAGTTCTTCACCACTTTCCAAGATTTCCCTTAAAGCAGCAACAATACACTTTTTTTCCCCCTTTCCAAAAATGACATGAAAAGATGGATACCACTCACATCTGTACTGTATGGTAAATATGAAGCTGTGAGGAATAGTTCCAATGAAATTTCTTGAGGACTACTGCTGCCACCCCCACCCCCAAAAAGACTTTTACTAGTACTCGCCTTGTTGAGAAGATCCCTGAGATCTTCTTGAGTCTTTACGATCTTCTTCCAGTGTTCTATCTGCTCGTCTTTTACATGCTTCTCCTGCAGCCTGCACACACACACACACACACACAGATTAGGATTGGGGTGTTTGTGTGTATCTGTATACCGGTTTGTCTCTTCACTGAGTACACACGTGCGGGACACATCTGTCACCATATCCCCTGTGTGAGCTCACGTAGTGCACACCATACTCACTGTATGACCACCTCCAGGGCCTGTCCCAGAGAAACAGGTTTGTTGTTGAGGAAGTTAAAGTCCAGCTGGTGGCTGAGGTAGGAGGTGGCCTCCAGCAGTCTGTTGAACTCTTGCTCCACCATCTCATCTTTTTCTTTTGGCACCTTGATACAGACACAATAAACACATCAGTCACACTAATGACAGCACTGACGGAATCTATAGAAAAATATTAATAAATAGAAAAAGCATGCCAGGCTCAACTAGAGTTAAACACACAAAAAGTATAAGAACTTGTACAAAAGGCACAATTTCACTAGAAAATGTGTGATGTTTTTATTTGAAGTGGAATTACTCCATAATCTCTCTAACTGTCTCTAATCTTCTCTAACTGGTGCGTGCATTTAATCCCTGATTCACTAATATAAGCAAAAGAAGCATGAAAGATGCAGTCAACACCCTTCAAAGACACTTTCCTTTTTTAACAGCCTTACAACATGCTTCCAAAAGCACTCACGGACCCCATGCTATGATAAACCAGACATTTTAAGTCTCCATCCATGATTGGTCTGCAGCACCTGCTTTACCCCACCCATCAGAGTCCATGTAAAGTGTAAAGGTGATTCTGATGTTGGGGGCATAGAGGATGCTGCTGCCAATCATAGATTGGGCTTAAAAGGGAAAATCCACACAGGTATATAGCCTATTATTAATAAAATCACATTGTATTGTTGCATGTATTACCATAGCAACATATATATTAGGTTGTTTGCAATTTCTGAGACTTTTCACAAAACAGAACTGTACTATATTTTAACAAACTCTTATTTGGATCTTCCCTTTAATAACAATGTCAAAAAGATTAAGGTTTAACGTGAGCAGCTCATTTGTTTCTCTCTTTATCTCCTACATGGATGACAAATGCTGGGTGACAGTCAATTTTATAAAGGATGGAGATGAAATGTTGACTTTTAAAAAAAGATTCAAAATTTGATGAGAAATGCGTACGTGAATAAACCAATACATACACTTGTGCACCGTTCACCCTTTAGAGGTTCACCAAAAGATGAACATGGAAGGGGTGGAGAAGACAAGAGGGGAGGGGGGAAGAGAGAGAGAGAGAGAGAGAGAGAGAAAAACATTAAGTAAACACAACTTTAACCTTAAACAGGTTTGCACAAAAGTAAAACATGAAGATTTAATTAGCTTTTTCCTGCGGAAGAGGAAACCAGTTACACATGATGTGGATGCTTCAAGAGGCTGCTGGCTAGTCTCTACTTCAGTGGAAGTGCCCTGAACATGAACCTAAAACATCCTACTACTGTTGCTGCCACTTGACGGACAGAACAAAAATGAGAGGGGAAAAACACTGTTTATTTCCAATTTAATTACATAAAGCTATATCTGTTTTCGGTTCTGCTCTGTTCGGAAAGGAACTGGGGCTGTTGTTGATGACACGCAAGGGCAAGCAGTTAAATGAATCCACCATTCACTGTGTTTGTGTGGCTCATGGAAAGCCAGATCCCTGCCTCGGGACAACAGGCTTGGAGAAGAGCTATAAACTCAGACACACAGAGCATTTCCATGCCAAGAGGAGAACTCTAGTGCATCCATAAACATCTTCTGTTAAAGGAAGTAAACAACACAAGGTCCTGGTTTCAAAAATGTAATTGGGATACACATATTGTGTAGCTGCTACACACCCCTGATGAACGGTTATTCTTGAGGTTGACTGTTTGTAAATGGACTTAACCTAATGCATAGCTAAAAATGTCAGTATGCCAGAAGCAGGCAGATAGTTTTTCAGGCCTCAGCTGGTTAGAATAAATCACATCCATGCCCATTGCTGCCATTAGCCTCTTGCCATCTATCAAATCACTTCTTGGCGACTATGGCGGGATAATGGACGAGATACTTGATTATACTCACAGCCTGGCCATTGGCTTCATACAGTGGACACTTCTGTTTGATCTTAGCCAGCTCCATGTTAACCTGCTTACTGATCACTGCCATGGGATTTCCTCCTGAACAAGCACAGAAACAGACACACACACACACACACACACACACACACACACTTGATGACACAGCATAAACATGGATAACACCCCCCTCTACAGGTAGAGTTTAGTAACTGAAATCTGTGTGGAAGACTCTACGTAATCTGGCTTTGTTAAAAGCAACTGCCTCAAACCATATGTTATTGAGGATTTAAGCGCATGGGTGAGTTTTCTTGCTAATCATACAAGCTAATTCATATTAGTGTGGAATGAAAATGTAAACACCTGCATCTCAATAGCACATGATTAGACACTAAAAAGGTTTATAAGATGCTTTGACTTAATGTTGTGACCGACTTCAGTATTCACATATATGGAAAACTGGATCTGGATCTTACCCAGCCCCGTCACCACCATGGCTCCCAGATCAGCAACATAGTTGCCCTTCCTAAATGTGGCCACTCTGCCTCCAACACGATCCTGCATGAAAAAAAAAAAAAAAAAAAAAAAAAGTCAGTTTAGGTCATCGGACAAAAGCACAAAGATATCTCAAATATACAGATTAATAAAAACCCTGTTGTTGACCTACCCTGGCCTCCAATACTGTAACATCCATCCCGAAGCTCTGCAGCTGCCTGGCTGCAGCTAAGCCAGAAACACCTCCACCAATGACTATAACCTTCCCAGTCTTCTTAGCTGAAACAACAAGCGGGGGGCTAGTAAATCCCAATGTTAAACAACCACTTTTGTAAACCTGTTTTTTGGGGAAGATATTTTTCCTTCTGACCAAAGTAGAATGTAGAACACATTAATTGTAGCAACATTTGGATAAATGGCTAGAGTTATATTACCAATGCAATGAATGAAGAGAACTTACTGGGTAAAGGCTTGACCCTCTTGTAAATGCCAAAGTTAATGAGACCATGTCTTTCTAAGTAGCTGTGTATCCTGTGGACCAGCACAGCATCACCTAAAAAAGAAAAAGAGAACAACAACACTCAAAATCTCAACTTGTGTGTAACTGCAATCTTGGAAAAAAAAGAGAAAGAAAATAAAGTGCAAAAAAATAAATAAAACTGTGTTTAATTTAATGTCTCACTGTTGTATGGAGCTTCAAGCTGCTGTGCTGTGGCCTCAAATGTCAGCTGGATCTTAGGGTTGTCCAGCCACAGTTGGAGCTTGATGAGGTTAATATGAAATACATTTAAAACAATGATCCCATAGTCCTTAGTTTTGAAGTAATGCGTTTACACTGGCACTTACCGTACGGTTGCGGATGTAGAGGAAGACCTTCTGTGTCTGCTGTGGACCGCTGATGATGTCAGGGAAGCAAGCGGCCTCCTGGGATGTCATACGGTCATGAGGAAGACGGCTCTGGAAAGCAGCTCCTTCCACACCTAAAAATAAACTTACATGTCACTATTCTATTAACAGCATTGAGTGTCATCTCGGATCAATTTAAGACCAAAAGAAAGACCATTCGCGTTCAATCAAACACGGGGTAAATTATCAGACTCGTTCCTGTTAGTAGAGCTCAGCCTTTTTACCAGAGCTTTTTAATTACGTGTCTTAAGCTTATTTCCTCTACATAAAAATCTGTTTAATTTCACTGCACGATGATGAGCCTGAAACTTTGATCAAGTTTCAGACTCACCAGATGGTTCCTCTGGTTCACTGTCATTCTCTTCCTCTACTGGTGGAGGCGGAGGAGGGATGACCTGCTTCCTCTCTTTCTCTGCCTTGGCATTCCTCTCCTCCTCAGAGTAATATTCGTCTTCCGACAGATTGGCCAGGCTCTCGTCCATCTCGCGGTACTCCACCTGCAACAGTAGGCACAATAAAAGCATCATTAAAACCAGCATTACCATCACTGGTTTGTTGGTGTGTTCCCACGTTGCTTTAAACTGCCAAAACCTTTAAGGGAGTAGAAAAACAAATACCATGAATATCACACCGCAAAGACTATGAGAGTAAAGATACAGAGCAATATTGCTCCTTAAGCTTAAATGACGACGTGTATTGACCCTTTAAATAAAAAAAAATTCTGTTTTCACTCGTTTCATTTTTGGCAGCATCCTTTCCTCCCTGAGCATACAGGGAGGAAGCAGAACCCTTAAATGTTTACTTTTGCTCGCTTGCGCCGACTCGTCCTGCGAACTTCAGCTGAATCTTGGTCTGCCCCCCCAGGACCTGCTTGGTGGGGCAAAGGGGCTCCTCCAGGTTCCCCACTAGGGGATGACCTCTCCTTCTTCTTTACATCCATAGCGCCTGCAGCTGAGGATGATGTACTAGTCTGGGCATCGGAAACCGGGGCCCTATCACCTCCCGCTGCACCCGCAGCAGATGAAGCGGAGGAGGAAGAGGAGCCAGCATCTGACTTCTTGCTAGACAGCATAATGGAGGATGTTGGAGGCCTCTCCTGAACAAAGGGGAAACAGAAACGAGATGAAATCTATCCAAATGAAACATTCAACAGCCTAACTTCTAATATATTTTTTAAGTGAAATTATTGACATTTAAATGTTTTATATAGTATAAATCAATGAAAATAATTACTAAATATTCCTAAAAGAGATGGAAATGATGAAGTGTGGATTGTGTGTGCTGAAAACAAAAAACTAATGTTTGTGCCCTTTGTGGCATTGTTTGAAAATGATTGCTTACAACAGTAAAAATGTCAAACCTACAAAATCCATGCCAAATGGTTATTTAAGTCACTTTCTAGTGCTTATTAAACAAACAATTTCCTATTAAAAACATTCGCTTATGTCAACTGGTCACTTTGATACCGGGAAGCAGGGAATGCACCTGCTACAAAAAGGGGTAACAAACACCAAATACGGTCGGGCTTTGGGAGCTGTTTCACCCAAACCTGTCACATCTGTATCACTAGATGATTTCAGTAAGGCTAACTGTACATGAATGTCATGGTTTATGGAATGAGGGTTCTATGGTTACAGTAACCTTGTCTTGTTTTACCCATTTCTCCGTGCACCTGGTAATATCCATTCAAACACTAAGAAATGAAGACAGAACCAGAAATATGGTTATGAACAGGACCAACTGAACGAAAAAAAGGTTGGCCTTTCACATTACATCCATTGCGATTTAGCTAAACATTTCGCAAACCTGTTAGCAAATATCCACTGAATAATACAAGGCTGTCAGATAAAATGTGTTCCGATGTAGCTCACTTGTTTACTAGGACCTTTAACAAGTTAGCCAAGTGAGAAAAGCTAAACATGTACCCATATTAAACCTGGTGCTTGATAAATTAATTTGAACAGGACAGATGTTAGTCAGAAACCTTTGTTGTGCCGAGACCGGTAGACGTCCCTTGATTGCCATCCTGACCAAATGGACTACCGTTAGCTAGGAAGTTAACAGAGCTAGCAGCAGAATGGTACGGCTATCAACGTTAGCTTGCGAGCTTGCTAGCTAACGGTAGCTTTGTTCATGACACCGACTTGTCTATAGCACGTACGAATATAAAATTATGTTCATTTGATATCAATGTAGCACAAGCTGTACTGCAAAAATAGACCCGCATCGCTTCTAAATGTATTCTCTTTCAAACGCATCTTACGAGACCATGCTACGTTAGCTAACGCCGCTAACAATGAGACCTGGCTAGCACCAACAGTGGCACAGTAGCAGGTGCAACCTAGTGGGGAAAAAAGCGTCGGCTTCGCTTGCAAAAGGATCTGTATTGGTAAACTGACAGTGAAATTGTAGGTCCACCAGGGAGCATTGTTTTTTAAAATAAAAGTAAACATTTAATACGGAAAATATTAATATTACCTCTCAATCCTCCGAAGATGTCAACACAAAGACGGCACAGTAGCAGGTCTCCTTTCAATTAACTCTTTCGTGATTGGTGGCTCGAAAATGTTACTCGACCACTCACCGTAATGATTGGTCAAACGAACAGTCAATCCAAAAGAAGGCGGGGGTTAATTACTCAAATCTACTGCAATTGATCTTCTTTTTTTTTAGTTTACGTTTTGTCGTGTTCAATGCTATGTTTCAAAAACATATCGACATTGTTTTTTAATGTATAACAATTAAAATAATTTGGATTAAAGTTGCATTTTTTTTGCTGATCGGGATTCAGTGTTTCCGCCCTGTTTATCTTCCGAATAATGTTTGTGGCGAAACAACAAAACTGATCCCAGCTCTGCAAATAAACTGACGTCAGACTGAGAAGAACAGGATGAGCGAGGTGGGGGTGGAGGTGGACAGGTAAAGGTGAGCTTCGCCGTCGCGCCTACAACTCAGGGAAGCAAACCGATGTTTTGTTGACTGCTTTGTTTCTCCATTTTGCGCCGACTGTGTGTAAGTAGCACCCAAACCCCAGATTTAAATCGTGAATGTATCCGTTTGTGTCTCACTTTATCCGTTTCTCTTTGCCAGCGAGTTTTAAAATAAGTCGGTCCTCTTGTCTGTGTTTTGCACTCGGCTAATTTGGGTGTTCCTGGTAGTTGCGTTTCAAGATTTTTGTGTGTGGTATGAAACCTTTTAGGGGTGGGGTAGGATTATATTGGGTTGTAAATAAGTTATATTAACTGTTGAAGCTGTCCTACATAAAAATAAAAATAAACTCAAAATGCGAGTAGACTCTTTGAAGTCTTTTGGAGTCAGAGCAGGACAAATATGGCTCGTTCATTTAGGGTTATAGGAAGTGTTGCATATGTTTGCCATGGCTATTATATAATACACTTGAAGTGAAGTACAGTGTATTTTATAAATAAGTACAGGGCTGATTAACAATCTATCCCACAGAAAAAAAGAAAATGTTAAAGGAAGAGCCGGAATCAGCCAACCGGCCTGACAACACCGCCTTCACCCAGCAGAGGCTTCCGGCATGGCAGCCCATGCTCTCCGCTGGCATCGTCATCCCGGGGTTCGTCCTCATCGGCGTGGCATTCATTGGCATTGGCGTCGCTCTCTTTGTCACTTCGCAGAGCATCCAAGTGTTGGAGGTATGACCGTGACCGCTGAACACACAAATCAGTCTGGTGTGTATTGCTGAGAATTAAGGGTCAAATGTCAAACCAATGAACAAACCTCAATGGGTATGGTCCAAAACCTTACACTGCTATCTGCTCACAGACTTGTGACTTGTAAGTGATATCCCGCACTTGAGTTTAAAGAGGTGTGGTGTCAGAAAGACACAATAGAGATAGGTGTTGTAGCATTTAATTATTAATAACAACCTTTCTTGTTCTTTCTTACACAGAAGGACTACACTGGGGTGGAACAAACCTCCCCATGCTTCAAGTGCTCTACAGCAAATAACAACAACTGTGTGTGCCAGTTGGACTTTCCCATCGACACTCTATTTAAGGTTAAATTGGAGCATTGCACTAACACATTCACACACATACAAACAGGGTGTTTTTAATTACATTAAACTCTACTCCTGCTTCTGACCCATTGCTGTGTTTTTGTGATTCTGTTTTCCTCCACAGGGGCCCGTGTTCTTTTATTATGGTTTGTCCAACTACTTCCAGAACTACAGAAAGTATGGCGTGTCCAAAGATGATTACCAGCTGTCTGGAAATCTGGCTTATTTTACAGTGAGTTAGCAAAATAGGATATTGTAGAAAAAACACATGCAACACTCAACAAAATCCACATGTTCTCAAATGAAATAAAAAGACTTAAATAAGATTTTGAGTATGAATATACTGTGGGCACAGTTCATAATTTTTCCAGTGCGTATTTTTGTAAAAGTGTACAGTACCTAAAGTTGCATTGGTGGTACCTCATGTTGTTTCCCATCTATAATACAAAGATTTCAGTCTATATATGAGCATTGAAATCCCTGTTTTCTGTCTCTCTTGAAGAGTCCCAGTGACACCTGTTCTCCCTATGTGTATGACAGCAACAAAAATCCAATTGTACCATGTGGATCAATAGCAAACAGCATGTTCAATGGTACGTAAAGACCTTTAAAATGACCATAAGGAATTTGGAATTAAGCTTATTTCCTGTGTTAAGGAAGTATTAATTCTGTTTTTTTTTCTGTTTTCCTTTTTAAAAGACACCTTCAAGCTGTATCAGATTGTCAGTGGGGAAAAGAAGCTGGTGCCCTTTGATGGAAAAGGGATTGCTTGGTGGACAGACTCCAACATCAAATATAGAAACCCTACAGTCACACCTCTGAGTAGCGCATTCAACGGTAGAACTTTAAGTTGTATTTACAGTAACTTGCTGTCTGTTCTGTTTTAGTGCTAGGGTGTAGATTATTGTGTTTAATGAGCTCAGTCTGCTCGAAATGAATTGGTGGTAGTAGTAAAGGAAGTGGGGAAGGAAGTTTGAGCTTTGTGGACAAATTGAGTACTTTTGTTTAGTGCAGGCTGTTAAGGGGTCCTATTAGTTGAAATCAAAATTTTAATTAATTTTATATAATGTTTGAAAATCATCATAGCTGATTTGAAAATTTCTCTTTCAGGTACTGTGAAACCTATTTTTTGGCCCGTGCCTGCTTACGAGTTGGACCCCACAGACCCTACTAACAATGGCTTCATCAATCAAGATTTCCTGGTGTGGATGAGGAGGGCAGCCTTGCCAAATTTCAGAAAACTGTATCGCCGAATCACAGGGGGTGATTATGCGTCGGGTCTGCCAGCTGGAAACTACTCACTTGAAATTGCCTACAGTATCCTTATACACGTTAAAGATTCTGGGAGGATTTCAAGCATGGTTCTTGGAAGTACGGGCAGTTATGTTTGCGTAACGTGAGTCCTGTGTTGGACTTAAAATCTACCTAAAGGGGTCAACTATTGAGTTGGATTGAATGGAACAGCAGTTTAGTCTAGCTTGTTTTACCGGTTGGGCGTGGTTCTGTTTTTACCTGGGCAGTGAACACAATGACTCAGGAGTTTCTTGAGGAGGGAAAAAAACAGGCACATTTTCTGACGCAAGTAAATGAGCTAGGCAAATCATTTTTCACTTGATTGCCATCTACCTGAGGCCTGTGTAAAGACCTTAAATGGCCATACAACTTTCTTTCCTATATGGAATATTTTACTTGTAAATACTCATGTATGCTTAACATATTTGCATACCATTTTTAATGCAAACCATAACATTTTTGTTGTTTGGTTGTATTCTTCTATTTAAGGCAGCCATTGCTTTCTATTTTTTTCTGTAAACATTAAAAATCAATTCACTGAATTTTGACCATTGGTTTAGTTGTATAATCCATCACAGTTGACGTCAAGTCAACGTTTTATTGCCGCTTAAAAGCAGATTGCTTTTTAAAGTCTGCAGTGGAATTAATCATTAGAATAATGTTAACTTGGATGGATTATGCATCTCAAGAAAGTTTGAAGTCTGCTATATAGCAGTGAAATGAATGAAGGCCAATGCCTAGGAAAAAAATACACCATACACAATCTTAATTTCGTATATTAAACATACTTCAGTGAAAGTATTGGCACAATACATTATTTGTCTATTCTTTTATGTGTTTCCAGTTTTTGCTGTATATCCTTAACATTTTCTCCTTCAGACTATCCTGTTCTGAGCTTTGGTGGGAGAAAGAAGGTGGTGTTCAGCAACGTGTCCTGGATGGGTGGCAAGAATGAGTTTCTGGGCATTGCCTACCTCGTTATTGGTTCATTGTGTGTCGTCATGTCCATGGTCATGCTCATTGTCTATGCTAAATTCAAGTTTCCTGAGGAAGAATGAGTGCAAGCATTTTTTCTCTTTTTTTCCTTTTTACTCAATGGGATGATGAAAGTGCAGTGCAGTGCTCACAAAAAGGGGGAGTGTTCAGCTAGAATCCACCTATTAAATGAAATACCATTTGATTTAATTTCATAGGTGCAGAAGAATCCTGGTGTCATTTTGACCGGCAGGACTCGACACTGGAGTTTCCCCATTTACTGAAAAATAGGAAATGGGTTTGTGCACACTGTAGGATGACTTCCAAGTGGGTACACTCTTGTCTATCTATGAGGACAATGTGAAGTCAGTTACCATTGATTGCTAGTGGAACAGCTGTAAGAGGTGCCTCATGTTGGTATCTCAAATTTGAGTGATCAGTGGGGAGGTGTCATTGCTCAGAAGCCTAGTCTAAAATTATAATTTATATTATGTTGTAAATATATCTATACTTTCTTATTGGCACAACAATAAAGCCTCCACTGTGAATCTTAAGGGATACATGTCAAGGTAGAGTAAATGTAGAATTGATATGCACTGTGAGCAGGCTGATATCTGGTGGACAAGAGGAGACATACAGCTTATGTGTGCTCTTGTTTATTCAGTTGATGCTTGCCTACTCTATTTTACATTACTTGTAAATTGTTTCTCTCAGGCTTCTTCTAATACTGTATGTCTTAAATGTGTGCTTTCATAATCACAAAATGAGTTGCCTCCTCATTTTAAGTCAGTAATACTATTAAAGCCATAAATGATTTGATAAGCCTTTTGATAGTGGACAAAAAGTTACCTGAGCTGTGTAGCTTAGCTTGGAAATAATACTGGAAAAAGGGAAATATATTGCTCAGGGATGTGGTGTACAGGCTATGCAAGGTCATGTGTGGATGTTTCTGTTTACAACAGTTTTAACTCACTATTGTTTCTGAGATTTTACTTCATGTTGATATTTATTTAATAAAACATCAAAACCATAACTTCACCTTCCTCTGTCTTATTGGGACATTTAGATTCCACAGGCAACAGTGTCATGCTGTTTATCTTGTAAAAAGGAAACGCTATAGGCTGAATTCTATGGAAATGTAGGCTTTCTACTATCAATAGGCAAAGTTTGTATCCCATAACCATTTCTTTTTTTTATGACTTCACATGTCTCACATTTCTAGGACAATATTCTGCTTTGAGCTTTGTCAAAAGTTCAATAAGCACCAAAACCAATTACTTTTATCAAATGGATCCTATTTTCCTGGGGTCATGGCTGTTTAATGGTGTAGCTGTAAGGTCACACTTTATTGCCTGCCAGCTGACTCAAGTCCAAGCTCTTAGTACTCTTTTATTCTTGATGGGTCTGGGTGTTTTGGTTCATAAAAATATGTAAATAAGATGCATAACAAATGTATGCATCTTAAGTTATTAATAGCATGAGTCTGCAAAAAGTGCACTTACAGTAATGCTAGTCAGATTTTGACTGATGTTATAGATGTTGTTCTTATAGCAAGTATCCTGTAATAACTATATTATCTTTAAATTAATATTTATTAAAAGTGCATCACTTTATTCTTGACTTTATAGCTGCATCATTGGAGACAACTCCCTTTCTTCCCCTATCTGTCATACACGGTTATAACAAAAAAAGAAAAAATGTGATTCGTTCAACACATGGACGTATTGTTCAACTGCACTATGGGTATTGTAGTTTTCGGCTGCCACAGTCCCGCGAAATATGCAACCCCTTTAACGACAAGTCCCACAATTCCTTGCGCAAACAAATCTGACAGCCACGGTTGCGGCGTATTGAGGGTGGCAGTCAGCTTCTGACCACCTCGGTAGATACTGCAGTCACCTGCCTACAAAACGTCAGTCTTGCTTCTTTGTTCACGTTCACACCGCGACCGGTCGTAGTTGACCGCTTTACAGGATGTCCGACGGTGGTGGGACGGAGGAAAACTCCGGCACCATGGAGGTGTCTGCCGTTCAGACGGTCGCTGACACTTCAGTGCTGCAGAAGCACATTCGGAAATTGGTACCGCTGCTCTTGGAAGATGGCGGCGAGGCCCCGGCCTCACTGGAAACCGCCCTGGAGGAGAAGAGCGCAGTGGAGCAGATGAGGAAATTTCTTGCCGATCCCCAACTTCACACCATCCTGGTCGAGAGAAGTGCCCTCAAAGGTATATTTAGCAAGAAGCGGTCAGCTAAGCTAACTAATATACTTTTGAATAACAAGGCCATTCGTATTCTACAATTCAATTCGTCACCAGCGAAATGTCTTTAAAGCCAATTTTCAAAGTTAACGTTGAATGTGAGCTAGTATTATTTGACAGCCGACTAGATAACAATGTTAACCTAGCTTGCTGTCTTCGTCCATCCCATGTGCAACTACGCCATAATGGGTGTGGTAGAGAAAACCGCTAATGACAACACAATACACTCCAATGCAGTGGGCTCAATGTTGGCAGATATTGATTAAGTTGTGATGCTGCTTAACTTAAACCACAGACAATATAAATGTTGCCAAAGCAGCTTATACTTGTTACTCGTTTATATTCAAGTGCAGTTCATTTTTTAAAACATATTCAAATAATAGTAGTTCACAACGGTGCTATACAAACGAGAACAGAGCAAACACACAGTATTGATCAAAACAGCCCCGATTAAAATAACAACACATGCACCAAAAAAAAAGAAAGAAATTCAGAAAATGAATCCTTTGTAGTAACTTTAAGTCGTGTTCTTTGCACCTGCTTGGAGTTGTATCATGTGAACCAGCTTGTGTCAATGGACACATTATCTTCAATCTCCTCCAGGCGAATAAATCCTGAGCTTCAGAGCCACTTGCCCTTACTAATGTTTTATAAGGGCTGAACCTTGATCGCTTGATACTGCACATGATCAGCCAAGGAGTCAAAGCCTGTATGTTTTGGCTTCCCAACCAGATAGTCAATGCCCCAGCCTATTTATGTTGTTTTGTACTAAGAATACTGATACTGCAATGCAGAGAGAGTGCAGTTCATGCAGATGCCTCTCATATTGTCCTCTATGATGTCTTATTCTCAGATAAACTCCTGTCTAGGATCCAAATAAGTCATTTCTACCATTAGCAGCACAGTCAATTTTATATTGGCCTTGAGCAACCGGTCCTTACTGCTTGGTGCAAGTCTCATAATAGTAATTTGCATGGGGATAAACCTCAGCACACAGGCTGTTTTGATTATATGACGAGATAAAGTGATGTTAATTAAATGTTGAAAAAAGCGTCTGTGTTTTTACAAGTGTTACATGGTGGTGCAAAGCATTGACTTTGATTGGTTTCATTGATGTGCCACATTGTACTTGTTAGTGGAGAATCTTGATGAAATACTTGATTTCAGTGTGGAAAATGACTGACAATCATTGATGATTGATTAAGATTGGCAATATAATAGGATTTTATGAGTTGTCTGTTTACATGTTCAGATAAGACATAGATTTTATTTGTTCTTCACACAGAGGACGTTGGAGATGAAGGCGAGGAGGAGAAGGAGTGCATCACTTATAACGTCAGCATTGACATACACTATGGTATCAAGTCCAACAGGTAAATGAGGCATCTGATGCTGAACAGACGTCTTCTTTTCAGCGATGCAACTGGAAACTGTATAGCACTTAGCTTCCAAGTCAGTTCTGTTAATTCTGAACTTTGGATGTTTTCACCCTTTTCTCTTCTGCAGCTTGGCTTTGATCAAGAGAACGGGCGTCATTGATGCAGACAAGCCCATATCAACCCAAGTTCGAGTTCTGACCTTGAGTGAGGATTCTCCCTACGAGACACTCCACTCTTTTATCAGCAATGCCGTCGCACCTTTCTTCAAGTCCTACATCCGCGAGTCTGGCAAGGCAGACAGGTATTCCTCAAAATGTGTCTTTATCTTTTGACAAAAACCTTTTTTAATTGCATTAACTGAACCATGAAGTCAGCCTGGAGGAATAATATGACATTAGTTGAAAATGTATCTCTGTCATAACCCTTTAGAGATGGGGATAAGATGGCTCCCTCCGTGGAGAAAAAGATTGCTGAGCTGGAGATGGGCCTTCTCCACCTGCAGCAAAACATTGAGATTCCTGAAATCAGCCTGATCATCCACCCTATCATCACAAATATCGCTAAGCAGTGCTATGAGCGCGGGGAGAAGCCCAAGGTCACTGACTTTGGAGACAAAGTGGAGGACCCATCCTTCCTAAACCAGCTGCAATCTGGAGTCAACCGCTGGATCAGGGAGATCCAAAAGGTAATGGGAATTCCTGTATTTCTATCTCCGATTTAAACAATCCAATGATGTTAAACGTCATATAATAACAGGTATATAGAAACTAGTTTTTCTATCTTATACTCACCACTGGGATTATTTTTCTCCTCCACCCACCTTTTTATCAGGTGACAAAGCTTGATCGTGACCCAGCTTCAGGCACAGCCTTGCAGGAGATCAGTTTCTGGCTGAATCTGGAGAGAGCTCTCAACCGGATCCAGGAAAAGAGAGAGAGCCCTGAGGTTCTGCTCACACTGGACATCCTCAAACACGGCAAACGTTTCCATGCTACTGTCAGCTTTGACACCGACACTGGTGAGTCAGAAAAAACTGCCAGAAATGTTCCCTGGCTTGTTTCACTTCTGCTACCTTTACTAACTGTATTGTATTAAGTACAGTATCATTAATTGTTTATCCATTCTCTACTTCTTACAGGTCTGAAACAGGCTGTGGAAACCGTCAATGACTACAATCCTCTGATGAAGGACTTCCCCCTAAATGACCTGCTCTCCGCCTCAGAGCTTGATAAGATCCGCCAGGCCCTGATGGCCATTTTCACTCACTTGAAAAAGATTAGAAACACCAAGTACCCTATCCAGAGAGCACTGCGTCTAGTAGAGGCAATCTCCAGGGACTTGAGCTCCCAGCTCCTCAAGGTGTTGGGCACCAGGAAGCTCATGCACGTTGCCTACGAGGAATTTGAAAAGGTTAGCATAAACTAGACCCCAGAAGTAGGCACTTATTTTAGCTGTTCAAATTATTATTATCACGCTTCCTAAATGTCCTTTGAAACCTCTGTGTGCAGGTGATGGTGGCGTGCTTCGAGGTGTTCCAGACCTGGGAGGACGAGTATGAGAAACTGCAGGTGCTTCTGAGGGACATTGTGAAGAGAAAGCGAGAGGAGAACCTGAAGATGGTGTGGCGTTTGAGCCCCGCCCACAGGAAGCTCCAGTCACGTCTGGATCACATGAGACGATTCAGAAGGCAGCATGAGCAGCTGAGGGCCGTCATCGTCCGTGTGCTGAGGCCTCAGGTAAAGTACCACCAGTGTCTGTAATGGCCACGGCCTCAATGTTGCTTTCCTTTCGATTTTCACAAAATAGGAATTCATATCTGGTTTTAGCCACAGTTGATTGAGAAATGGTTCTTTTTAACTTTTTGTGTACAGGTTTCTGCCGTGCCACAACATGCCCCTGGAGAGACAGTTGAGCCTCAAGACATGAAGGTAGCTGCAGTTCTCTTTGATGCTGCTGATGCCAACGCTATTGAGGAGGTCAACCTGGCATATGAGAATGTCAAAGAGGTCGATGGCCTGGATGTGTCTAAGGAAGGCATGGAAGCTTGGGAAGCCGCCATGAAGCGCTACGATGAACGTATTGACCGCGTGGAGACCCGTATCACTGCCCGCCTCCGCGATCAGCTGGGAACCGCCAAGAATGCCAACGAGATGTTCCGCATCTTCTCCCGCTTCAATGCTCTATTTGTGCGTCCCCACATCCGTGGTGCCATCCGGGAATACCAGACGCAGCTCATCCAGCGAGTGAAAGATGACATTGAGTCGCTGCATGACAAGTTCAAAGTGCAGTATCCTCAGAGTCAGGCCTGTAAGATGAGCCATGTCCGAGACCTGCCACCTGTGTCTGGCTCCATCATCTGGGCCAAACAGATTGACCGTCAGCTGACTGCGTATATGAAGAGAGTGGAGGATGTTCTGGGAAAAGGCTGGGAGAACCATGTGGAGGGGCTGAAGCTTAAGCAGGATGGAGACAGCTTCAGGGCTAAACTCAACACTCAAGAGATATTTGATGACTGGGCTCGCAAGGTATGGAGCTTATCATAGACATAAATAAAGTATAGTGTTTTTAAATTTTCTAGTTTTTGTCTCTTTTACAATGGATGTTTTCATTATCTAGTTTATCAACTCTTTTTGTGGTTTTGAATATTTGTCACTCCTTTCTTTTTGTTAATCAGGTGCAGCAGCGTAACCTTGGTGTGTCTGGCCGCATCTTCACCATTGAGAGTACTCGTGCTCGTGGACGTACTGGAAACATGCTCAAGCTTAAAGTCAACTTCCTCCCAGAGATCATTACTTTGTCCAAAGAGGTCCGCAACCTCAAATGGTTGAGTTTCCGTGTTCCTTTGGCCATCGTCAACAAAGCCCACCAAGCTAACCAGCTGTACCCATTTGCCATCTCTTTGATCGAGAGTGTGCGCACCTACGAGCGCACTTGTGAGAAGGTGGAGGAGAGGTCCTCCATCTCCCTGCTGGTGGCTGGGCTTAAGAAAGAGGTTCAGGTTCTAATTACTGAAGGCATCACTCTGGTCTGGGAGTCCTACAAGCTGGATCCCTACGTTCAGAGGTTGGCAGAGACAGTCTTCAATTTCCAGGAGAAGGTCAGTGTGGAGGAGCTGAAATAGATGCTTCACAAGTACAGACTCTCCTCAGTGTTATTTTCGAATGAAACAAGTGGAGTTGTTTAATGGCCCCAAACATTCATTTTAATGTAGTTTTTCCCCCTGCTGTATGCTTCCAGGTGGATGACCTCTTACTGATTGAGGAGAAAATTGATCTTGAGGTTCGCTCTCTGGACACTTGCATGTTCGACAACAAGACATTCTCTGACATCCTCAACCGAGTCCAGAAGGCTGTGGACGACCTCAATCTCCACTCGTATTCCAACCTGCCCATCTGGGTCAACAAGCTTGACATTGAGGTTTGCACCACAAAGCAGCAATTCATTCTCATTCAGTTAGTCAGAATGGAAATACTTTAAACATTTCAACCCCTGTTTCTTTTTACATGTGGCTGACCCAAATGGTTTTCAAACAGAATTGAATTTTGTTTCTTTTTCATAGATTGAACGTATCCTGGGAGTGCGTCTGCAGGCTGGCCTCAAGGCCTGGACCCAGGTGCTCCGTGGCCAGATAGAGGATAAAGCTGATGTGGACATGGATACAGAGGCTCCACAAGTGAGCCACAAACCTGGAGGGGAGCCCAAGATCAAGGTAGCCATTGTGACTAGTGACTCTGTGTTGCCTTATAAGTTGTTTTAATGATTTCATATTACTTTAAAAACCTTGGATTCCCGGACACAGCTGACTATCATAACAAACTATTGTGTTATTTTCTTTTCCCAGAATGTTGTCCATGAGCTGAGGATTACCAACCAGGTAATCTACCTAAACCCACCGATTGAAGACTGTCGCTACAAGCTTTACCAGGAGATGTTTGCCTGGAAGATGGTCATCCTGTCCCTTCCCAGGATCCAGAGCCAGAGATATCAGGTAGGGATATCTGAACAGTTTTGAGTAGTAGGGCTTCAGGAAGCGGTGATATGAATGCCTGTCTTTGAACGAAAAATTGACAAAATGATCTACGAAACATAAAGTTTTATTTTAGTTCAGATATGGTATATAGAGAGACATGGATTGTGCGTCCGCTTGTGCTGTTGTTTTAATCTAAGCAAATGTGTTGTTCTTTCCCAGGTGGGAGTCCACTACGAGCTGTCAGAAGAAGAGAAGTTCTACAGAAATGCCCTTACCAGGATGCCAGATGGCCCTGCAGCTTTGGAGGAGGCCTACAATGCAGTCGAAGACATTGTCAATGAGGTGGAGCAGTATGTCAAGGTAAGAGTAATCTTTTCAAAACAACACAAAAATATGTATTGTCATATATATTTTTTAATACTTTATATCAAACATGCATAATAAACACTATCATGTACATTAGTTTGTGAGAATCCATCTCTTTTCTCTGTTGCCCCTGTCCAGGTATGGCTGCAGTACCAGTGCTTGTGGGACATGCAAGCCGAGAACATCTACAACCGCCTGGGTGAAGATCTCACCAAGTGGCAGGCCCTGCTGGTCCAGATCCGCAAAGCACGTGGAACCTTTGACAATGCAGAGACACGGAAAGAGTTTGGACCGGTGGTCATCGACTATGGCAAGGTAATAATAATTGACAGTTGGAGGTGCTTTCTCAAACGACAGTGTCTTAGTGTTAAGAGCATATTTCATGAAACAGTCTACTTTTACATTTGTTACTAATTATTAATTATTTTAAGGGAAGCGTGAGTTCTCTTCTAGACAAACCCCCTTATTTGTGCAAATGTGTTTCCTTACGATGCAGTGTTTGCAATACAATGCAACAGTTTTGTCTGCAGGCTTTTTATTAAATGTTTGCATTTGTCCCTGTCAACAGGTCCAGTCCAAGGTGAACTTGAAGTATGATTCCTGGCACAAAGAAGTGCTCAGCAAGTTTGGCCAGATGCTTGGCAACAACATGCAAGACTTCCACGCCCAGATTTCCAAGGTAACATGTGATTTTGACTTTCTTACTAACATAGATTTTGAAACTGATCAGAAGATTATTTTATGAAATAGATTTTTTTTTCTTATCACCTTTCTTTTCTATTTCCTCAATAGTCCCGTCAAGAACTGGAGCAACATTCTGTGGACACGGCTAGCACCTCAGATGCTGTCAACTTCATAACATATGTCCAGACCCTGAAGCGCAAGATCAAACAGTTTGAGAAAAATGTGGACGTAAGTGCTCAAATAAGTACTCTAAAACATTCAGTTTCCTTTCCTTTCCTTCATTCTTTCATTTCACTGCTAAGAAAACCAATGTAGTGTCCTAATCAGATTCTCCCTCCTTTCACCCCTAGTTGTTCCGGAATGGACAGCGTTTGCTGGAGAAGCAGAGATTCCAGTTCCCTCCATCTTGGCTTTACATTGACAACATCGAAGGTGAATGGGGTGCCTTCAGTGACATAATGAAGCGCAAGGATACTGCAATCCAGCAGCAGGTGGCCAACCTGCAGATGAAGATCGTCCAGGAGGACAAAGCTGTGGAAAACCGCACCACTGACCTGCTCAATGACTGGGAGAAGACCAAACCAGTTGCTGTAAGAGATACGAAATCATCTAATTAAAATCACAAAACCTTCTGTGGATTTTTAACTGATGACTGCTAATTGTTCAATTAGACTTAGAATAACATTAGAAATGTACAACAGATAAAGCATTTGCTCTTGTGACAGAAATAACTTTTTACTGGTAATCTGTTTCACCAGGGTAACCTGCGTCCAGAGGAGGCTCTTCAGTCTCTGACGATCTATGAGGGCAACTTTGGCCGTCTGAAGGATGAAAGGGAGAAGTGTGCCCGAGCCAAAGAAGCCCTGGAGCTTACCGACACTGGCCTGCTCAGTGGCAGTGAAGAGAGGGTGCAGGTAATAGCCTCTAACATTCACCAATCAAAGTGGTTTCAGGCAGCAAATGTTTCACAGGATACACACTTAATAGGAAGAGTAATATTTAACTCATAATGCACAAGTTACAAGCTTTTTTTTTATTATAAAAAAAAAAAAAGCTTTTCTTTTGACTCGTTTCTTTTGTGGTGACATGTAGGTGGCACTAGAGGAACTGCATGACCTGAAGGAGGTTTGGTCTGAGCTGTCAAAGGTCTGGGAGCAGATCGACCAGATGAAAGAGCAGCCGTGGGTGTCTGTACAGCCTCGCAAGGTAACAAATCCACAATAATCATTCAGATCATTGAGTCTCTACTGTACTGTTTGTGAAATTCTTGGGATATAACTATTTTTGTGTTGGTGTTTTGTGTTGGTAGCTTCGTCAGAGCCTGGATGCTCTTCTGAACCAGCTGAAGAACTTCCAAGCAAGACTGAGACAATATGCCTCCTATGAGTATGTCCAGAGGCTGCTTAAAGGGTATCTGAAGGTCAGTCGGATAGTTTTTCCCACTAAGCAAAAATTCTGACTCAGAAGAAACATTTTAAATAGGTTATTACATTCTCTACCTATTCCTTTCTCTCACCAGGTTAACATGTTGGTGATTGAGCTGAAATCCGAGGCTCTGAAGGACCGTCACTGGAAGCAGCTGATGAAACGTTTACATGTGAACTGGGTCCCATCAGAGCTGACCCTGGGACAGATCTGGGATGTGGATCTGCAGAAGAATGAGATGGTGGTGAAGGATGTTCTCCTGGTAGCCCAGGGAGAGATGGCTTTGGAGGAGTTCTTGAAACAGGTAAAGAGGAAGGGTCCTCGAGAGATTATGTAGTGTAGTTGTGATGCTCATAGGGGGCAAGTGATAGTTGTTTTTATTTACAGCTTTCAAATTGTCCAAATTGTTAAAAATTACTCTCTGGTTTTTAGACCTTTTTTATAATAATAATTCTGTGGTTTTTGGTCCTCAGATCCGTGAAGTATGGAACTCTTATGAGCTCGACCTGGTTAACTACCAGAACAAGTGTCGTCTGATTAGAGGCTGGGATGACCTCTTCAACAAGGTCAAAGAACACATTAACAGCGTGTCTGCCATGAAGTTGTCTCCATACTACAAGGTAAACAGAATTACATGTTTGTGTTCATTTAAGACAGTAGTTTAAAGTTTTTACAAATGTTTATGTTTTCCGAAATGCATCAACACCATGCTCTTCTTCTTCTTTTCTCCCAGGTGTTTGAGGAAGACGCTCTGAGCTGGGAGGACAAGCTGAATCGCATCATGGCTCTGTTTGACGTTTGGATTGATGTCCAGCGTCGCTGGGTCTATCTGGAAGGCATCTTCACCGGCAGTGCTGACATCAAACATCTGCTGCCTGTAGAAACACAGAGATTCCAGAGGTAATTATAGGACCCATATTTTTATACTTTTATTTTAACAAACAAAAAAATTTAAAATCCAATGGATTTGAATAGTGTTACCACTGTAACTATATTTTCTACTAGAACCTATTTTAATTAGACTTCTTTTCTTTATTCCACAGTATCAGCACAGAGTTCTTGGCACTGATGAAGAAGGTGTCAAAGTCTCCCTTAGTGATGGATGTGCTGAACATACAGGGAGTTCAGAGGTCTCTGGAGCGACTGGCTGATCTTCTGGGAAAAATCCAGAAAGCCCTTGGAGAATACCTGGAGAGAGAAAGATCCTCATTCCCCAGGTAAGATGTGAATATAAAACACAATCTTAGACGTTCATGATTATGTTGAGTATTTGGAACCCCTTTTCTAAACTGATCCATCACTCTTTTTGTTTCCAGGTTCTACTTTGTGGGAGACGAGGACCTGCTTGAAATCATCGGCAATAGCAAGAATGTGGCCAAACTGCAGAAGCACTTCAAAAAGATGTTTGCTGGTGTTTCCAGCATCCTGCTCAACGAAGACAACACTGAGGTGCTGGGAATCTCCTCCCGTGAGGGCGAGGAGATTGTGTACAAGACACCAGTCTCCATCACACAGCACCCCAAGATCAACGAGTGGCTGACGCTGGTGGAGAAGGAGATGAGGGTGACGCTGGCCAAGCTGCTGGCCGAGTCTGTCACAGAGGTCACATCCTTCAACAAGGGCACAGCTATTGACCTGAGTCAGTACATCAACTGGATTGATAGCTACCAGGTTGGTATTGAGAGCATTTATTCTACATAATTTAGTTTATAATAACTAAACAGTTAGTTATTCAACATACATAGAAATCAGGCAATGTGTTAATGTAATTTTACTTAATCTGTTTCCTCTCTTGACAGGCCCAGCTGGTGGTGCTGTCCACTCAGATTGCCTGGTCTGAGAACATCGACTATGCCTTGACCGCCATCTCTGGTGGTGGGGACATGACACTCATGCAGGGAGTGCTGTCAAATGTGCAGGCCACCCTCAACGTGTTGGCTGACACCGTCCTGATGGAGCAGCCTCCACTCCGCAGGAGGAAACTTGAGCACCTGGTTAGAGGGAATCTTTTGAAGGACAGTTTTAAAAGAATATTGTCCAACGAAAAATGTGTCTGAAATCCCTCTTCTGCTCCATTTTAGATCACCGAGCTGGTGCACCAACGTGATGTGACCAGGACTCTGATCAAGAACAAGATTGACAACCCCAAGTCCTTTGAGTGGCTCAGCCAGATGCGCTTTTATTTTGACCCCAAGCAGACAGATGTACTGCAGCAGCTGTCCATTCAGATGGCCAATGCCAAATTCAATTATGGCTTCGAGTACTTGGGTGTCCAGGACAAGCTCGTCCAGACCCCTCTGACAGACCGCTGCTATCTCACCATGACCCAGGCTCTGGAGGCCCGCCTTGGAGGATCACCATTTGGTATGCAGGCGTTTTTTGTACACATAAGAAATTGAGATGAATTGATTAAGAAAACGATCAGCTTCACTGAGTTTATCCTCCATGTAGGTCCTGCTGGCACAGGGAAGACTGAGTCAGTGAAAGCTCTTGGCCACCAGTTGGGTCGCTTTGTCCTGGTTTTCAACTGTGATGAGACATTCGACTTCCAGGTACATAACTGCATTCAGATTCTTTGTTTAGAAATTCCAAATTTCTTGCCAAGACAACAACGAAACACCACAAGATATCAGGAAAACACTTGCACATCATATTTATCATTTACTTTTTTTTGGCTGCTTCTCTTCTTGGTTCATTTAACTTACAAATCTAATGTGTTGATTTTTTTACAATTTGTTTTTAGGCCATGGGTCGTATCTTCGTGGGTCTGTGCCAAGTGGGAGCATGGGGCTGCTTCGACGAGTTTAACCGTCTGGAGGAGAGAATGCTCTCTGCTGTCTCCCAGCAGGTCCAGTACATCCAGGTGGCCTTGAGGGAGCACAGCAACCCCAACAGAGACAGAAGTATGTATATGTGTGGGAACTCGGGTGTCACAATATGTTAGGTGACTAGGAGTGCTATAACGAGAAAGTTTCAGATGATTCAATAATAAAATCTTAATTTTAGAAAAATGTACAGAGGACCTCTACCTTATTCACCACCATCTTTTAAATTTTACATGAGAAGTGCTTTGTAAATAAGTACATATCTGTCACCCCCTCAGGTGTGCCAGTTACCACGGAACTCCTGAACAAGCAGGTGAAGGTTAGTCCAGACATGGCCATCTTTATCACCATGAATCCTGGCTACGCTGGCCGCTCCAACCTGCCTGACAATCTGAAGAAGCTGTTCCGCAGCTTGGCCATGACCAAGCCTGACCGCCAGCTCATCGCCCAGGTCATGCTCTACTCGCAAGGTTTCCGCACAGCTGAGATCCTCGCCAAGAAGATTGTGCCCTTTTTCAAGTATGCACTCTTTAAGGAAATAGTCAATTCTTTTGAGATAGTTTCTAGAGAATTTGCTTCTCTTAACGTATCCCGTACCTCTGTTTCAGGCTTTGTGATGAGCAGCTGTCATCGCAGAGTCACTACGATTTTGGCCTCCGAGCACTCAAGAGCGTGCTGATCAGTGCTGGTAATGTCAAGCGTGAGCGCATCCAGAGGATCAAAAGGGAGAAGCTTGAGCGCGGAGAAGTCGTTGATGAGAATGACATTGCAGAGAACCTTCCCGAACAGGAGGTATGGAAAATTACATATTTAGGACATGGCATGAAGTTTCTGTATTGTTTTATTGTTAAAATTTGGCAGCTCTGGCAAATCTGCTTTTAGAATCCAGCTAGAAATTTGAGTAGCTCGAATGGTTGTTTCACTCAGTCTGTGTCTTGTTACTGTAGATTCTGATCCAGAGTGTGTGCGAGACTATGGTTCCCAAGCTGGTGGCCGAGGACATCCCTCTGCTGTTCAGCCTGCTGTCAGATGTCTTCCCCGGAGTCCAGTACCACCGTGGAGAGATGACTGCTCTGAGGGAAGAGCTGAAGAAAGTCTGCGCTGAGATGTACCTCACCTACGGAGACGGTGACGATGTGGGCAGCATGTGGGTGGAGAAGGTATGTGGCTAAATTAAGTAAATGTATATCTTAAGTGTGCCCGGAAATGGTGAGTGGTACAGACCTGCCCACTCCTCGAGATCAAATTTTCTGAAATTTGGAATTCACCCCCTTCCAGGTGCTTCAACTGTACCAGATCACACAAATCAACCACGGTCTGATGATGGTGGGACCTTCGGGTAGTGGAAAGACCATGGCATGGAGGGTGCTGCTCAAGGCCCTGGAGAGGCTGGAGGGTGTTGAGGGCGTGGCCCACATTATCGACCCCAAGGCCATCAGCAAGGACCACTTGTATGGAACCTTGGATCCCAACACTCGTGAATGGACAGATGGCTTATTCACACACATCCTCAGGAAGTGAGTTCTGTAACACATTTCATTGTTAAGGGTATACATCAACTCAGTTCATCTTTATCTTGCTAAATTGGTCTTTTTAGAAATAACTGGTGTAAATCATTTTTATTTTAACTTCAGAATTATTGACAATGTTCGAGGTGAACTGCAAAAGCGTCAGTGGATCATATTCGATGGTGATGTTGACCCCGAGTGGGTTGAAAATCTCAACTCGGTCTTGGATGACAACAAGCTGCTCACCCTACCCAATGGAGAGCGTCTCAGCTTGCCACCTAATGTGAGAGCACAGCACTGTCAACGCACATGTCTGTTTTTGTCTCATTATAGTTTAAGCTGGTGAAGGCGTGCTGTGTTGACCTGGAATTATTCGCTCTCTCTAGGTGCGTGTAATGTTTGAAGTACAGGACCTGAAGTATGCCACCCTGGCCACTGTGTCTCGCTGTGGTATGGTCTGGTTCAGTGAGGATGTCCTCAGCACCGATATGATTTTCAACCACTTCCTGGCTCGCATTCGTAGCATCCCATTGGACGAGGGAGAGGATGAAGCTCAGCGCCAGAGGAAGGGCGGGGATGACGAGGAAGAGACTGCATCACCAATGTTGCAGGTAATTAAGTGGAAGAAAATACACTGGGGGGAAAAAATACTTTTTTAAGCAAGAAAATGTGCAACAATTCATTCAAGAAGGATATTTTATGGCATTTCTTCCTTACTGATGTCCTATTCCATGTTTTACACTAGATCCAGCGTGATGCTGCAGCTACCCTGCAGCCTTATTTTACCTCCACGGGGCTGGTGATCAAGGCCTTAGAGCATGCATCCAAGATGGAGCACATCATGGACTTCACCCGCCTGCGCTGCTTGGGTTCCCTGTTCTCAATGCTGCACCAGGCCTGCCGTAATGTGGCGCTCTACAACAACAACCACCCTGACTTCCCTATGCCCATTGATCAGCTGGAGAAATACATGCAGGTAATGTTCTGCTTTCTGCTCTCTGTGTAAGTGAAACGTGTTGTTGTTTAACTTGGAACTTAAACTTAAACAAAGATATGCGTTTTCATATAACTGATCCATTTTGTGGCATTATCATTTTACAGAAATATCTAATCTACGCGGTGCTGTGGTCCTTCTCTGGTGACGGACGGCTGAAGATGAGGGCTGAGCTTGGAGAATACATCCGTCGCATCACCACTGTACCCCTCCCCTCTGCTCCCAATGTCCCTATCATTGACTACGAGGTACAGCCTCTCAGTGTTAAAACTGACATTGGTCTTTCTCTTGAGTAATTTAAAAAGAAATCGTTTGCTTTCTTTATATCTGCAAGTCACTGAACCATACTGCAGTAATTTCAGAATAACCATTGTATTGTTGTTGCGTCGTACAGGTGTGCATCTCGGGTGAGTGGCAGTCCTGGCAGGGCAAGGTGCCCCAGATTGAGGTAGAGACCCACAAAGTGGCTTCGCCGGATGTCGTGGTTCCCACCCTTGATACTGTTCGCCATGAGGCTTTGCTTTACACTTGGCTGGCAGAGCACAAACCGCTGGTGCTGTGTGGGCCCCCCGGCTCTGGAAAGACTATGACATTGTTCAGCGCCCTCAGAGCCTTGCCTGATATGGAGGTGAGAGCCTGGATGAAAGAATTTAAAAAATATATTAGAAATCTTTCAAATCGGTTTGACCATGTAACTGATGAAGCAGATGACTTGTAATCATTTTACATCACTATAGGAAGTAAATAATTATGTATATTGGAGTTAAACATATTCTAAACTGCTGAATAAATATGAATAAACTGGGTTAAAATTAGGAAAAGATTTTGTAAGTCAACATTTATAATTTCACTCGTCTCTACCAGGTTGTGGGTCTGAACTTCTCCAGTGCCACCACCCCAGAGCTGCTGCTGAAGACTTTTGATCATTACTGTGAGTACCGCCGTACCCCCAACGGTGTGGTCCTCGCCCCTGTCCAGCTGGGCAAGTGGCTGGTGTTGTTCTGCGATGAGATCAATCTGCCGGACATGGACAAGTATGGCACACAGAGAGTCATCTCTTTCCTCAGACAGGTATGATGCATCGTTTACAAACAGATATTTCCCCATATTACATCTGGCTATTTTATGGGACATTGAAGTGTGCAAACTAAAATCTGGTATGCCTCCTTGTATGTTAAATTCTTCCCTGTTATGTTTTCTTTGCAGATGGTGGAACATGGAGGTTTCTACCGTACCTCAGATCAGACATGGGTCAAACTGGAGAGGATCCAGTTTGTTGGAGCCTGTAATCCTCCCACTGACCCTGGCAGAAAGCCTCTCACACACAGGTATGGTAGTCAGACTGTACACCTGATTAAAACAACATTATAATTAATACTATGATAAAAAAAAAAAAACATACTTACAAAAATAAACCGCATACAACGAGCCCTAACAGTGGCTGTATTGTGGTGTGTCGTTTCTAGGTTCCTGCGCCATGTTCCTGTGGTGTACGTGGACTATCCAGGCCCAGCCTCTTTAACCCAGATTTACGGAACCTTCAACCGTGCCATGCTGCGCCTCATCCCCTCTCTACGTACCTATGCTGAGCCTCTTACTGCTGCTATGGTTGAATTCTACACCATGTCTCAGGTAAAGGAGACTACTAAATATCAATATACAATCTAATGTATAAACATCAAGTTTACCTAAAAGTGTCAGCGGAAACTGGTGTGCAAACAAGATAAGGTGTATGTATGATGATCACTTTTCAGTCATTCCTTTTACACTGTTACTCATTTGTTTGCACATCTGATTTCAATCCCTTTTCCCCTTCAGGAGCGGTTCACCCAGGACACCCAACCTCACTACATCTACTCTCCCAGAGAGATGACCCGCTGGGTGAGGGGGATCTTCGAGGCCCTGCGGCCGCTTGAGACTCTCCCTGTGGAGGGGCTCATCCGCATCTGGGCCCATGAAGCTCTCCGTCTCTTCCAGGACAGGTGAGCGAAAGTTTCTGAGAGGCTGAGCTTTATCAATCAAAGAGGAGATGATACTTTTCTGTTTTAAAGGACTCACGTTGTCACAGTAAGTCTGTTAGACATGCCAAGTCTGTTTATGAGAGTTTATATGTTATGTGGTGGTGTTTTTTTTGTTTTTTATCTGATAAAGTTCCCCAAAAAGAAATGCACAAGTACTAAACAAATGATCATTTTATTGATAAAATAAAATCCTTTTTCCAGGCTGGTTGGCGATGAAGAAAGAAGGTGGACAGATGAAAACATCGACACTGTTGCTCTCAAACACTTCCCAAACATTGATAAGGACAAGGCTCTCAACAGGCCTATCCTGTACAGCAACTGGCTCTCCAAGGTAAACCAGGAACAGGTTGACCATGCTGTGATATTACTGCTTTGGTAATGATGCTGAAATACAGAGAATGGACCTCAAGTCTTCAGCTGTTTGAGTTGCATTTTCATTGAGTTTGTTTGTGAATGCAGGACTACATCCCAGTGGAACAGGAGGAGCTGAGGGACTATGTGAAGGCCCGTCTGAAGGTCTTCTATGAGGAGGAGCTGGACGTCCCTCTGGTGCTCTTCAATGAGGTGCTAGACCACGTCCTCAGAATTGACCGGTAAGTAACCGCCTCTTTAGCTCATGGCTGCTGATTTACTTATCATCTGATGTTAGTCTAGAAATAATTTTAGGTCAGAAATATTGATGTTAATTTAATAAATAATTATCCTCTTCCAGAATTTTCCGTCAGCCTCAGGGCCATCTCCTGTTGATCGGTGTGAGTGGAGCAGGAAAGACTACTCTGTCTCGCTTTGTTGCCTGGATGAACGGACTTAGTGTATACCAGATCAAGGTTGGTAGAAACATATGTAAAGATATTTGGAGCCATATTACTGCAATTGCCTGTCTGTATTTATTGATGTTTGGGTGTGTGTTTTCAGGTACACAGAAAATACACTGGAGAGGACTTTGATGAGGATCTGCGTACAGTGCTGCGTCGCTCAGGTTGTAAGAACGAGAAGATTGCCTTCATCATGGATGAGTCCAATGTGCTGGATTCCGGTTTCCTTGAAAGAATGAACACACTGCTGGCCAACGGAGAGGTAACTAAATGGGGAACAAGATGACAACACTGCCTTTAGTTTTCTTAGAGAAGATATTTGGGTTGTGTTCGCCTAATTTTCTGTGAACGTTGCCTGTTCTTTGTAGGTTCCTGGCCTGTTTGAGGGAGATGAGTATGCCACCCTGATGACTCAGTGTAAGGAGGGAGCCCAGAAAGAGGGCCTGATGCTCGACACACACGAGGAGCTGTACAAGTGGTTCACCAGCCAGGTCATCAGGAACCTCCATGTTGTTTTCACCATGAACCCCTCATCAGAGGGCCTGAAGGACAGGGCTGCCACATCTCCTGCCCTCTTCAACAGGTACAGACACGTGGTGGACACCAAGCACGGATTAATTGATTACATCACTGGCAAGCAGGGGATAGATACTACAATGTTAAAATTACAAAATGGCATTTCTTACTTAACTTAAAACTTTTCTATGTGTTAGGTGTGTGCTGAACTGGTTTGGAGACTGGTCCACAGAGGCCCTTTATCAGGTGGGTAAGGAGTTCACCAGCAAGATGGATCTGGAGAAACCAAACTACAAGGTGCCAGACTACATGCCCATCGTCTATGACAAACTGCCCCAGCCACCATCTCACCGCGAGGCTATCGTCAATGGTTGTGTGTTTGTACACCAAACGCTTCACCAGGTAGAGATGTTTCCAAGTTTGCAGTTGTGGTTAATAATGTGATTGTGTGGTTTGCTTTAACAGAAATGGGCCATTTGGAAATCCTGTATAACAGTTTTCTAATGCATACTAATACATATGTTGTTGACAACTACACAGGCTAACAACCGTCTGGCTAAGCGAGGTGGTCACACGATGGCCATCACTCCTCGCCATTACCTGGATTTTATCAACCAGTATGCCAACCTGTTCAATGAGAAACGCAGTGAGTTGGAGGAGCAGCAGATGCACCTCAACGTGGGTCTCCGCAAGATCAAGGAGACTGTCGACCAGGTGAAGTCATTTTGTATTTAATTAATATGCTTGCATAGATAAAGTGCCATTTTATTACTATTTATCAACACCTGACAAGAGCTGGTCTCCGCAAACTAAGACATTTTTATCAATGCTTGTCTGACTCCCTGGTTGTACTTGTGCCTCGTCATCAAGGTGGAGGAGCTTCGCCGTGACCTGAGAATCAAGAGCCAGGAGTTGGAGGCAAAGAACGCTGCTGCCAATGACAAGCTGAAGAAGATGGTCAAAGACCAGCAGGAGGCTGAAAAGAAAAAGGTACACAGGAAGGAGTTTAACACTTTAAATTCTAAGAATCTCTATTTTGATTTTTTCCCCCTTCTTCTTTAAGACAAATCTAACCTCTTGGTAAAGTTTCTTTAGCTTTTGGTTTTGCATTGCCCATTTCGATTAACTGGTGCATACTATCGTGTTACTATTGTGATTCCAGGTGATGAGCCAGGAGATCCAGGAAGCTGTGTACAAGCAGCAGGAGGTGATCAAGGACAAACAGCTGAGTGTCAAAGAGGACTTGGACCAAGTGGAGCCTGCTGTCATTGAGGCTCAGAATGGTAAAATAGTATATTTATATTTATATTTAGTCTTCACTCTGCATTTGATTTGTTGTCACAGAATCGGTACAACAGTCTGGTGATGCAACAGATCATACTGTTTATGCAACAAAATAGCAATATAAATGCCCTACAATGTCTGCCATAATACTGTTATGCCAACATCAAGAATTTTAACAAATAGTCACTTCCATTTAACAACTTGATCTCTACCTGCATCCTCCCTTCATCACTGCCCCTTCCTTGTCATAATCCACGTCCTTGTTCACCTGATGTTGATAGCCGTTAAGTCCATTAAGAAGCAGCACCTGGTGGAGGTGCGTTCCATGGCCAATCCACCTGCGGCCGTGAAGCTGGCCCTCGAGTCCATCTGCTTGCTCCTGGGAGAGAGCACGACTGACTGGAAGCAGATCCGCTCCATCATCATGAGGGAGAACTTCATCCCCACTATTGTTAACTTCTCTGCTGAAGAGATCAGGTGAAATAAGAAAGAATGTGTGCTGCAAATGTTCACTAAAGGCTCTCTCCCTCTCTGTCTCTGCCTCATCTCAACCCCTGAATCTCTTTCAAAATTTTCCTTTCTTTTGCTCTGTATGCTCCTTTTCTCTTTCTCTCCTCTTACTTCTGTCTTTCAAATACATTCCTACTTCTCCCTAACTAGCGGTGAGTTCTATTAAGCGGCACCACCTAGTAGAAGTGAGGGCCATGACCAATCCCCCAGCTGCAGTCAAGCTGGCCCTGGAGTCTATCTGCCTTATGCTGGGCGAGGAGACCAGTGACTGGAAAAAAATCAGACAAGTTATTATCAGGGACAATTTCATCAGCAGCATAGTCAACTTTTCCTCTGAGGAAATGAGGTACCGGTGTCAGAATGTCTGTCTAGTCTTTAATGGAAGCACAAATTATATTAATCAAACAGTATATTAATCAAGTGGCACCTGTGATCAGAATTTGATGAATTCTCTTATCGGTTGATTTAGCTGAATCAGAAAATGAGCTGATGGCAACAACATCTTGCCAGTGGTTGCTGTCGTGATTTTGCATTTCTCACAGTAAAGAAATCGCACCCCTTCTCCACCGCAAACAAAATTACAATGATCCTCTGCAATATGTCACATTTTATTGTCTGTGATTTGTGATCATTGTTCCACACTTCAAGTTGAAGTATTTGACTGTGTAAAGTGTGGATATAATCTGACTTCTTGGACTGTTTCTACTTTATCCAGTGACTCCATCCGTGAAAAGATGAAGAAGAACTACCTCTCCAACCCAAGCTACAACTATGACCAAGTCAACAGGGCATCTCTGGCCTGCGGACCTATGGTCAAATGGGCGATTGCTCAGGTAAGGAAGCCTGAACAAAATGTAAACGAAGATAAGTGGGGAAAGAGAGCCACCCCTTTAACGTATATCATGTTCTACCGCTCCCCTAGCTGAACTATGCGGACATGCTGAAGCGTGTGGAGCCTCTGCGTAATGAACTGCAGAAGCTTGAGGATGACGCCACAGACAACAAGACAAAGGCAGAGGAGGTGGAGCAGATGATCAGAGACCTGGAGGCTAGCATCGCTCGCTACAAGGAGGAGTACGCTGTCCTCATCTCAGAGGCCCAAGCCATCAAGGCTGACCTGGCTGCTGTTGAGGCCAAGGTAACTGGTCATCAAACCAGTGTTCACTTCCCTCTCTATCTGTCTCTTTTAATCCTGTTTAAACTGGATCAAGTATCTTGCAGCATTTTTATGAACTCGTGCTCTCCCCTCCTAGGTGAATCGCAGCACAGCCCTACTGAAGAGTCTGTCAGCTGAAAGGGACCGCTGGGAGAAGACCAGTGAGACCTTCAAGAACCAGATGTCCACCATCGCTGGAGACTGTCTGCTCTCTGCAGCTTTCATTACCTACGCAGGCTACTTTGAACAGCAGATGAGACAGAACCTGTTCACTACTTGGTCTCACCACCTGCAGCAGGCCAACATTCAGGTACATAAAGCTCTGACAAAGTCATGTTCGATCATTACACCTGATCTCACTCACATTACCAATACGTATGTAGGAGCTTATTTCTGTTACTGTAGGTCCTGCGTCATCAAATCTATACCAAAGCACAATTACTGATCAGGAATGCACAGAAGAAGTCATGATCACTTAAGCGGATATGCCAAATTATAGTCACTAGCCGTAGAATAATATCAAAAAGATAATCTTGAAATTAGGCTTTTATGAATTTAAAGGTATTGAAAACCAATTTTTTTTTAAACGTGTCTCCAGGCATATGTTGAGGACTTAAAATCTGCCACATACCCGACCATATGCACAACCACATATTTTACATTTCATGTCAGAAGATTATTATTCTAAACTGCCAATGGTGTAATTTCTTTCCTCCCAGTTCCGTACAGATATTGCCAGAACTGAGTACCTGTCCAATGCTGACGAGAGGCTCCGCTGGCAAGCCAACTCCCTCCCAGCTGATGACCTCTGTACTGAGAACGCCATCATGCTCAAGAGGTTCAACAGGTCAGTATCTTTCTCTTTCTCTTCTGGCATTGTAATGTTTTTAGGTTTTATCCCTGTTGAAAAGCATTCCTGAGCATTAATTGGCCTTGAGTTGATTTCACTTCCCATGTTGATCTATTCTATACCACTTCCCTTTCTAGGTACCCGCTCATCATCGATCCGTCAGGCCAAGCCACAGAGTTCATCATGAACGAGTACAAAGACCGCAAGATCACCAGAACCAGTTTCCTGGATGATGCCTTCAGGAAGAACCTGGAGAGTGCCTTGCGTTTCGGAAACCCACTGTTGGTCCAGGTATGAACAGCTGCTTCGTACTGCTAACACTTTATTGCGTACTTGCTCCTTGTCCAAGGCCTTTATATTAGTCAAGGACTTTTTATTAATAGTCATTTCTTCTTTTTCTGCCCATAAGGATGTAGAAAGTTACGACCCCATCCTAAACCCGGTACTGAACAGAGAAGTCCGCAGGACTGGAGGACGTGTCCTTATTACCCTGGGAGACCAGGACATCGATCTGTCACCTTCATTCGTCATCTTCCTTTCTACACGAGACCCAACGGTAAGTAAACGGACAGACAGATGATATACGATTATTTAACTAATTTCAATAGTTACAAGTCAGTATTAACAAAGTCCCTCACTTTCCTTCATAAAAAATGATTGTACAAAGAAGTTAATCTGCGTTATGGTGTCTCTTGTGTATGCAGGTTGAGTTCCCCCCAGACTTGTGTTCTCGTGTTACGTTTGTCAACTTCACTGTGACGCGCAGCAGCCTTCAGAGCCAGTGTCTCAACGAGGTCCTAAAGGCTGAGAGGCCTGATGTGGATGAGAAGCGCTCCGATCTCCTCAAACTGCAGGGTAAGACAGAAAATGGCCAATGTGCTGACAAAGTGACAAGTCAGAGCTTGGGATGACAATGAACACTAATGGGGATGCAAAATAATTCAGACTTGAGTCACAGTGCACAAGAGTTTAGTGAAATGATCAAAGCTGAGAAACAACTGCCCTCCTGTCTCTTTTAGGTGAGTTCCAACTGCGTTTGCGTCAGCTGGAAAAATCCCTCCTGCAGGCCCTCAATGAGGTTAAAGGCCGCATCCTTGACGATGACACCATCATCACCACGCTGGAGAACTTGAAGAAGGAGGCAGCTGAGGTGACCAGGAAGGTGGAGGAGACCGATATTGTCATGGCAGAGGTGGAAGCAGTGTCACAGCAATACCTGACTCTGTCCTCCGCCTGCAGCAGCATCTACTTCACCATGGAGTCTCTCAACCAGGTCTGGAAACATCTTACTTACTTTCACCCAATCCTTTCTTTAGCCATTTTCTTTTTAATCTCACTAATACACTAAACACATGCACACTAAGTTTTGAACTCAAAATTACAACTATCAATAATTTCATGCTGTGTAACTATTTCATAATCAAACTTTTTTGTGTGTCTTGCTCCAGATGCACTTCCTGTACCAGTACTCCCTTCACTTTTTCCTGGATACTTACCACACTGTGCTGTACGAGAACCCCAACCTCAAGGGCATCAGCGATCATACACAGAGACTCGATGTCATCACCAAGGACCTCTTCCAGGTTTGAACCACACATTTTGAAAACGAGGCTCCTTTTCTTTGGCGGTGTGATTGTAGTAATAGACATAATTTGCTTATGTCTCTTTCTCGGGATGTAGGTGGTGTTCAACAGAGCAGCCAGAGGAATGCTGCACCATGATCACATCACTTTTGCCATGCTGCTGGCTAAGATCAGCCTAAAGGGCATAACCAGGTAAGATGCCAGCATTACACTAATGTACCACCAGTGGTAGTATTACATTAACATCAGACAACATAAATCTTAATCATTTCAATCCCCCTTTTTCCAGTGAGCCTTCATATGATGCAGAGTTCCAGCACTTCCTGCGTAGTAAGGAGATTGTTCTGACTGGTATGTCACTGCCCAAAGTGAAAGGTCTGACCACCGACCAGAGTGAGGCCATGGTCCGCCTCAGCCGCCTGCAAGCATTCAATGACTTGGTGGACAAAGTTGAAGCTGATGAGGTGGGTATTGACAGCTCCTGTCAATCTGGTATCACTTGTGCTCCATATGAACAAACTTGTATTTACAAGTATACCTCTTAATAGACGACTTTCTTTGAATACAAACTGTATCGGTGATCATTATCGCTTTGTTTTGTTATTTCAGCAATTCTTCATGTGGATTGAGAGCAACACTCCAGAGCTGTCTGTTCCTTATCTGTGGTCAGAGGAGAAGCAGTCCAGTGAGTGTATTGTATATTATGTATATATTCCGAGGCCAAGCAGATATTTATTTTAATAATAATTGATTTTACTAAATAAATCTCTCTCACACACACACGACCTGCTCTGACCTGTTTGCTCTTCCCTGTACCGCTCCCTGTTCAGCTCCCATTGGCCAGGCAGTGCACAAGCTGTTGCTGATTGAGGCCTTCCGCCCCGACCGCCTGCTGGCCATGTCGCACATTTTTGTCTCAAAGGTGCTGGGAGAGACCTTCATGAACATCATCGAGCAACCTCTTGACCTGGCTAATATCGTGGATAGCGAGGTAGTAACCAATGTTTCTTCAGTTTTCTCTCCAGAGGCAATTGCCATTGCCAGTGTTGTTGAATCAGTTGCTGATTTTCCTCTCTTGTGTGTGTAGGTGAAGCCCAGCACTCCAGTGTTGATGTGCTCTGTACCAGGTTATGATGCCAGCGGCCTGGTCAGAGATCTGGCTGCCGAGGAGAACAAACAAATCACCTCCATCTCTATTGGTAAGGAAGGAATAAGCACATACTCTTGACACACAAATAAGATCCACAAGTGAAAAGGTCAGTGCGGAGAGTGTTGATAACTGTTTGTGTTCATACGTTGCCCACAGGTTCGGCTGAGGGCTTCAATAAGGCAGACAGAGACATCAACACTGCTGTCAAGTCTGGCAGGTGGGTAATGTTTTTTTTTCTGTGTATTTTCTTAGCATGTACACTTTGTTTTGTTGTACTGACTGTCCTGACTGTCGTCCTGCAGGTGGGTGATGTTGGAGAACGTCCACTTGGCCCCCGGATGGCTGATGCAGCTGGAAAAGAAGCTCCACTCCATGCAGCCTCATTCCAGCTTCAGGCTTTTCCTGACAATGGAGATCAACCCCAAGGTAAACCACATAACTAATAAAACTATTTGCAACATTTCATAATCTTGACTATCAAGACTTTAGCTCTAAATAAATTCTGACTTCCAGCCCCAAAGTTCCTTTTTTCTTTCACTGCTCAAAGTGTCTGTTCTGTATTTTCCTGCCAGGTGCCAGTGAATCTGCTCCGTGCCGGTCGTATCTTTGTGTTTGAGCCTCCTCCTGGTGTCAAGGCCAACATGCTCAGAACCTTCAGCAGCATCCCTGTGGCTCGCATGTGCAAGGTGACTTAATCTGGACATGCCAACATATACACTGGCACTTTTTCCACCAAAGGCTTAATAATTACCATCAATGCTGTCTGCACACTTCTTCCACAATTGCATTCTTTATGACTTTTCCCCCCATGTTTCTACAGGCTCCCAACGAGCGTGCTCGTCTCTATTTCCTGCTGGCTTGGTTCCATGCAGTCATTCAGGAGCGTCTGCGTTATGCACCACTGGGCTGGTCCAAGAAATATGAGTTTGGAGAGTCTGACCTCCGCTCTGCCTGCGACACCGTTGACACCTGGTTGGACGACACTGCTAAGGTTGGAGATTATTTCAGAAATAATATACAGTGCTTTGAATGTGTCGGGACAAGAATAATTTGTTGCCAAGATAATAATTATATTATCAACCCATAAAATCATATTCCTTATTTTAGAAATACTAAATTTATCAAATAAATTACTTAGTTTTGAGAGTGGGTTGTCACACCTCTACACACAGGGTCGTCAAAATATTGCACCAGACAAGATCCCCTGGGCGGCTCTGAAAACCCTGATGGCCCAGTCCATCTATGGCGGCCGCATTGACAATGAGTTTGACCAGCGTCTGCTCAACACCTTCCTGGACCGTATCTTCACCAAAAGAAGCTTCGACAGTGAGTTCAAACTGGCTCTCAAGGTCGACGGGCACAAGGACATCAAGATGCCTGACGGAATTCGGTCAGTAGCGGCTTTTAAGTCTCACAGAAATGTATTCCAGCTCTTAAAATGATAAATGTTTATTATTACTGAACAAAGGTTTTCCTGACGACTCGAACCAGTTAAAAATGATTTATGATTTTGATTTGTTACAGGCGGGAAGAGTTCATTCACTGGGTAGAGATGCTTCCCGACACCCAGACTCCGTCTTGGCTTGGGTTGCCTAGCAATGCTGAGAAGGTCTTGCTCACCACTCAGGGTACGCCACAGCCGGTTATGTTGATCCTCTTTTCTCCGGTGTTCTGTCACAGTAACTGGACCACAACACATCCTGTTTCTTCTTCCTCATTTCATCTGATCAAATTTCATGTTTCCACAGGGCAGATCATTAACCATCTCTCTCTCTATTCTAGTGTCTTTAGTATTTTGACAGGGTATCTCATTGCAGCGAGACTATAGAATATAGTGTGCGTGTGTGTGTGTGTTCGTTTTTCTATGGTATCACAAGTAGCTCCTATTTGCAGTCTTTTGTATCATAGTCACACAGTGTAGTTGTAGCCTAGCTGTAGTCGTGGCTGTGGTCCTCTGCCCAAAGGAAGGGTGTGCGTCTCCTCACCCTCCAGCAGCTGTATTTCACAGCCATCATGTCGCTTTGCTAAGATACTACCCCCTCCCCACCCTAAGATTAGGATTCAAAACATCCACACACTTCCCCTTCCCCTCAATCACATCCTCCCTCCCCAGTTTCATCATATTTATTTCCACACCTCCTCTAAACTCCCACAAGCAACCCGCCCCTTGGACCTCCTGCCTCACTCCCTCTCTCCTTTATCCTCACTCCCACCCGTTAGCTTCTCCCTCAAACCTGTTACCCTACATTGGTTATGTTAATTTCTTTCACAGATCCAGTCAGTCAAGAATGCGGTTAATTTATCCTCTCTATGTTGAATGTTACATTTATTGGAAATATTGCCTGAAGCCTTGTGTGTCTTTCATCCGGCCCAGTGTCGTCCTAATTTGTTTGCCTGTCTGGCACAACTCCTTTTTCTTTTTTTTTTGATAAAACAAACCTTATATTAACACACCCTCGAGGTAAGCTGTTTTTCTTTGTTGCACTATTAATTTCTTCTTCCCCTACCTCCCACCATGGCCTTGTATTCCACCTCCCTCCCTGCTCACTCGCTCCCTCCGCCGGGCTGCGCAGGCACTGACATGATGGGTAAGATGCTGAAAATGCAGATGTTGGAGGATGAGGATGACCTTGCCTACGAGACGGAGAAGAAGGAGCGCGCTTCGTCCCCAGCTGATGCCCAGCCGGCCTGGATGAGGACCCTCCACACCACTGCCGCCAACTGGCTGCAGCTCATGCCTCAAACAGTCAATCCACTCAAACGCACAGTGGAAAACATCAAGGTAATGGCAGCTGGTTGGCAAGCAGACTTCAGGGGACAGGCCTAAAACATTGTGTGTAGAAGCTGTACGGCATCCTTGCCAATTTCTGTTGTATTAATCAATTGCTTTGATGTATTTTAAATGATGGTGTGCTTGATTTAACAAGGTCAAATTAAAAGAAATAGAAGCCCATGTTTTAATTTTAGCAGATGAATATGTAATTTATTTTCTTTGCGTCACTAATGCATTTGCAAAGCTTTTGTATTTGATTTGATGTCGTCTTTCTCCAAACACACAAACGCCAGGACCCACTGTTCCGCTTCTTTGAGCGTGAGGTGAAGATGGGTTGCAAGATGCTGCAGGAGGTGCGTCAGGATCTGTCCGATGTGGTGCAGGTGTGCGAGGGCAAGAAGAAGCAGACCAACTACCTGCGCACACTCATCAGCGACCTTGTTAAAGGTAACATCGGGCTTTTTAACTCTGGTTTATTCATGTCTTACAAAGTCGGATTCATCGATATAGGACATTCACTGCACACTTAGAATTCCACATTGCCGATTTTGACCAACAAGATTTAACTGGTGTACACCTGTGTTTCTTTCTCCGCAGGCATCCTCCCTCGCAGCTGGTGTCGGTACACAGTTCCAGCCGCCATGACTGTGATCCAGTGGGTGGCAGACTTCAGTGAGCGAATCAAACAGCTGCAGCAGATCTCCCAGGGAGCTGCCAGTGGGGGTGCAAAAGAACTGAAGGTACTGTTTGTGTACAGGAATCAAGAAACCTGTGACTCCTTAAAAATTGACAGAGCCAATCACGGTGCTGTTATTTTCTCTCCTTCACCAGAACATCCACGTGTGCCTCGGCAGCCTGTTTGTGCCAGAGGCTTACATTACCGCTACCCGCCAGTATGTGGCCCAGGCCAACAGCTGGTCCCTGGAAGAGCTGTGTCTGGAGGTCAATGTCACCACCGCCCAGGGTGCCGCACTGGATGCCTGCAGCTTCGGCATCAAAGGTCAGACAAGCATGGTGCAAATTGCATAACAAGGTTCAAATTGAAGTATATGTGAATTGGCAAAAAACATACACATAAGCATGGGGTCATGTATGTCTGAAGAACAAAAAGTAAAAAGATTGGTATAGGATAGGTTTAATTAATTCTGTAGAACCCAAATACTCAAACAACTCTTGAGAATGTGAATTCAGTTGATTGTCACCAAAATAACTGTGCTCTAATATATATATTGGGAGATCTGTAAAATGTAGTTTCAAGGGTTCTGATGTCAAACATGGTCTCCGTTTCTCCCAGGTCTGAAACTGCAGGGATCTACTTGTGCCAACAACAAGCTGTCCCTGTCCACCTCCATCTCCACTGAGCTGCCCCTCACTCAGCTCCGCTGGATCAAGCAAAGCAACGCTGAGAAGAGACACATGGTACGAACAAGATGTGCAACTACCATACAAAACCTTTCATCTTTCTATCTAATAATCTACAGACAATTAAAACAAACTTAACCTCTGAAGCCGTAAAAGATTTTGCCAGAAGCACTCGTCACATGTACTATTTCTTTTCGTTGCAGGTGACTCTTCCCGTGTACCTGAACTTCACCCGGTCTGACCTCATCTTCACTGTTGACTTCGACATCGCCACCAAGGAAGATCCACATAGCTTCTATGAGCGTGGAGTTGCTGTCCTGTGCACAGAGTAGATGAAATGAGTCATTCCTAAAGACCAGACAGTCTTGATTATTAAACCACATGTAATCACTTATATTCAACCACCATTTAAAGAGTAGTTCCAAAACAAAACGCAGTTAGAAACATTTGTGGAGTAGTAATGTGCATGTACCAATTCTTAGTGTTTTTGGAAAGTGTCTTGAAAGTGAAGGGAATGTTGTCAGATGGTAAATGAAGCGGAAATGAAATTTGGACAATGGAAAGTTGAAAGTAAGTTTTTATTATGAAAGAACAAGTATGTTTTTAGATCCAATAAAGCTTTTTGAAATGAACTGCATTAATGCCTTCAGTGTGGTCTTTGTGTACTAGGAAATGTTCGATTTTAAAGTCACCGCAAATATGGCATTTGTCTATTTCTTTTCTTAATTAACCCTCTTACACCGGACATGTCTACGCCGACAGGTTTTTACATGCCTTGTTCTAATTACCGTAATTCCTAGACAGTTTGTGCTATAAAAATAATTCCAACAGTTCCTGAAAGTAGAGCGAATGGTCTTTGCACTCATATTATTACGGTTTATTACGGCTATCGCGAGATACGGCCGGTCAAACACGGGCACATTTTTATTTTGCTGAGTCACACTTTTTTACATTTATTCATAGCACATTTTCTGACACATTTACGGCCAAAACAAC
>JAVQJD010066223.1:0-10726 GCA_036023655.1 Nannoperca australis | reverse complement strand
ACACCCGCCCCACCCACACCAACACCCCCACCCCCACACCCACACACACACACACACACACACACACACACACAACATCACCTCCAACCTGCACCAGCTCTGCTGACTCCCGATCAAGTTTGATTGACATTCTGTATTTAAGTGTATCTTTTTATGAATTTATTTTTTTGTTTTCTGTTGGGTTACCAGAGGCTCTTAAAACTGAATTATTACTATCGCTATTGGACAAGCAGAGAGGGCTGATACTCTCTGTTATAACATAGATAACGCGCCTGTTATGTTGAGAGAAAATATCCATAGTGTTGAGCCACTGAGAATCAAGCCTGACCCCCCCTGGATGAAAACTTTCATTTTGTGCATCTCCAATTTTCCATCACATGAAACCAAAGAAATGCATAGCAACATGGTCCTTACTGCTGTCCAGGTGTGCTGTTACTGACCAGTTTCAAAATAAGGCTTTTGTTTTGAAAAGGTAAGAGACTAATCCTTGAACCTTCTTCCCTGCAAACTCTTATAATAGTTCTCCTGTTCGGTCTGGTTTCGAATCTCTCGATCCAAGAGAACTAGAGCCGTCTTGCGTCTCATGGCCATCTCCCTGCGCTGAACGTCCACTGACATCTCCACCTGCGGGTGAGGTGGGGGCAGAAGCGGGTCGGGGTCAGCTGCGGAGTGTGGCGAGGCGGATCGGTGCGGCCTGAAGCTGCTGCCACGAGCAGCAGAGTCTCCTCGGTTCAGGCTGTTGAGGTCGTAGGTGTCTCGTGGGTCACCCCCATTAGATGCCCCGCCCCACTCCCATGGGTTACCATTACCTGCGAGGGGCGGGGCTTGAGGAGGGTGTTTGGCTTGAACGATAGGATGGTGAGGCGCATGGGCATCCACTGTGATGATACCCAACCCCTCCCGCTGCTGCTCAGAGAGTGAGCGGTAGTGTGGAGAGTCGGTGGTGGAGGAGGTGCCGGAGCAGGTGGAGGTGGTTTCAGAGGATTTCTCCACCGAGGAGGAGGGAAGGAGGCCCTGTTGCTTTGACATGGCGATGACCTGCATGAGTCGCGGCTGGTTGGTGGCACTGCGGGCCGACCCCTCCCCGCTCGTCTTCTCTCGGATGGCAAGCCACTTGGCCCGGGTCAGGGCACTCTTTGGAGACACTGGCGGGGGTCCTGCTTCAGGGATCTGTGGCGGTCTGGGAGTTGCCACAGCTTTGGCGCCTCCTGGAGGTGGTGTGGGGTTACGACTAGAGGCTGCCCTCCGAGACTGCACTGCAGGCTGGTAGATGGGGACCTGAGCCCCCCCCTCATCTGTCCCCACAGAACCCACCTCAGAGCCGTCCTCGCTGGCTTCGTGCTCCGCCTCATCGCGGACACTCAGGCCTCTCATCTCCATCGACTTCTGCTTCCACTCTGACACCAGCTGCTGCGAACGCATTGGGTCCATGGGAACCTGCACGGCCTTCAGGCGCCGCTGCACCGGCTGCACCGGCTGCACGAGATCTTCTAGTCCCATGTTGGTCCCCAGCACTCCGTTAACATTCATGCTAGCCCGGGGCAAGGTGTTACTGAAGGTCAACATCGTCTCCTTTCCCATGGGGCTGCGAGGAGCCAGCAGCTCCACATCCACGCTGGCCCTCTTCAGGCTCCCCATGGAGTCCTTCTCCCTCTGCAGGGGCCCCAGGCCCTCCAGCCGGTCCAGAGGGACCGGAGCTGCTGCTATCTCATCGTTACTCTCAGAGGCGGAGGCGGGGCCCTTATTGTAGACGGACTCATGCCCTCTCTCGGTCAGCGCTCGCAGGGGGTCCTCCTTCGAGGGCGGGGGAGGCGGGGCTGGAGTGATGTCATCAGAGGACTTGAAGTTTGCAACAGCGTGAAAAGCCTGAAGAAGAAAAACATTTAAATGTTAACGTCCTGTGACGTCACATGCTGAAAGATTAATTGATATGATCAGAATCAATATCACTTCTACACAGAAACTCTTCAGAGAAACACAGTACAGAATGATGAATATATAATGCTATATAATTATATGATATTATAATTTTGTCGTTGTGGCAAAAGCGGGACTGTTTTGAGTCAAAGACACAAAATTTGTGTATCGACATGTCTCCTGCTGTTCAGCAGTTATGAAATAAAATGTGCTGATGACACAGTGATAACTGACAGTAATGAGATGGCCAATAGGAGCCAAGTGGAAGACCTGGGCCTTTGTTGTCATGACAACAATCTCTCCTAATGTCAATAAGACAAAAGAAATCACTCGCAGAGACGAGAGGGAACTATTCTCCATCGATGGGTCAAACACAGACTTACATGGGCCCTCAACAAGAGCCTCCTCAAGAGGGCAACGCCAAGGCCGGTACCGAAGTGAACCAAAACGTACCAAAGCGTACCGAAGTGAACCGAAGTGAGTCGTAGCGTACCAAAGTGAACCATGAAGAGCGTGCTGCACCACAGTGTGGCTTGGCAGCCTGACTGCACAGGACTTTCCAAAGGACTGTGAAGACAGCAGCTATAACCAACAGGACCTCGAGAAGGACACCAGCCATCCTGCTCCCGGTCTGTATCCTGGATCCTAGCTGGATCTAAAAACCACAGCCTCAGGAACAGCTGGTTTCCAGACAGCCGGGCAGTTGAACAGCTGCACTGATCACTTTCTGTTAATAGTGTATGCAGTGTTTCATGTGAGGGCTCTAAGGACACTGTTATTAATATGATCCGCTCAGAGAGAATGGAAAAAGAAACTGAGTGTGTCGTTTTTGTTCAGGGCTCCAGAGGTTCTCACCAGATAAGCAGCGATGAAGGCTCCGATGAGGAATCCTACATACACATCTATCGGATGGCTGCGATACTGCGTGATCTGAGTCAGACCTGTCAACCCCGCTGCGATGGCGAAAGCAAAAACCAGGACGGGTTTCAGCAGCTTGGTGCTGTCAGAGATGGTCGAGTTAAAATACATCTGAAAGCGGATCATCCACAGATTAGTGAACTGCTAAAATAGTTATTAACAATATTAAGAACAATCAGTTAAAATTATATTATCAACTTTTTAATCTCCAAGAGATCATTCATGTTCATCTTCTCATTACAGTAAATTAATATTTATACGTTTTCTTACGGAAACGTAAACAGCAGCGAAGGCAGACAGAGTTGCATGCTGGGAAGGGAAAGTTTTCCTGTTGAGACAGAAAAAAAACAAACTTTAATCAATAATCATTGTCATCAATATTCCTCCAACTCATCGGTCACAACAAACAAAACCACAACATTGTTAACACTTGTTACCAGGTGGTAACTCACCTGGCGGCCATGATGGCGTGCTGGTCGTGTCCTGAGCAGATGTCTTTAGTGATGTAAGCGTTAATGTCGCAGGAGACGCCGGCGAGCGTGTAGTTCGGTTTACAGACGGTGAGGAAGAACGGGGCGTGGTAACCTGTCGACAGCTGGATGATGTCAGTGACCAGAGCCGTCGCACACAGACCAAACACATGCACACCTGCAGAGAGACAGACAGGTGGTGTTGCAGGTGCAGGTGATGTTGTAAGTGTGGGTGGTGTTGTGTTGCAGGTGTGGGTAGTGTTGTGTTGCAGGTGTGGGTGGTGTTGTGTTGCAGGTGCGGGTGGTGTTGTGTTGCAGGTGTGGGTGGTGTTGTGTTGCAGGTGCGGGTGGTGCAGCAGGTGGTGCAGCAGGTTGTAGTCGGTCTCGTACCCACGAAGCGGACCGTCCTCCTCAGGAAGGAGTTGAAGTTGCAGCCTCCTGCGTTGATGCTTCCTTCTGGTCTGCGGAGCTTCAGTCGGGACTGCAGGCAGTACACAAGACCTTCAACCAGCATGATCTGATGCACAAAACAAACACACCCTCAGAACATCACAGGTCAGACAGGAGGCAGTACAGGCGGGTGGGGGTAGGGCAGTGGTGTTACCGAGGCAGCCGGTCCAGCGAACGCGAGGCTCAGCAGCATCAGCAGTGGGATCAGTTCGTCTCCTCCATCCACATACGGCATGCTGAGCTCCCTGTCGTGGCAGCGGAACCCCACCTGAGCCGGCTGAACCACGTCAGTCAGCTCCAGGAAGTACAGAGACACCATAGAAGAAGCCACGATGGGCAGCTGCACACACAACAAGCACACCAGGTCTTAGTACAGAGTAAACCCAGACGTATGAAGAGTGTGGACGCAGTGCTGGAGGCCATGTTCATATCACAGCTGCTCAGTAGCCCCGCCTCCCAACCGCTCACTCACCTGAACCACAGCGACTTTTAGGACGTCATGATTTAAATAAGAGCTGTTTAAGAGGTCGAACTGTAGAAAGAAAAAGACCTTCTAATTTACAGACATCAGTGTGCATCACCTGAAGACCCGGAAGCTGTAATTACACAGTTTGGCCATTTTGTCAGACTGGCTTCACATCCTGGGGACGAGGCGTGAACTGAGAGGATGTCGCTTACTTTACGTAGAGTTTCACATTAAGACGATGACGTGAGCAATTTTCACACAGAAAGATCCTCCATTTATTATTTTATTATTACTGTTAATGTCTCAGCCACAAAGAACATAAACACAAAATATTAGAACAGAAACTTCAAATAAAAAACCTCAAAACATCTGTTTGAAAGCGACCACGCGTCATGTGATTAGCTGAGCGGCTTCTCACCTCCACAAAGTAGAAACAAGGCAGCAGAGTCAGACTGTCCTTTGGAGGTTTCTTCTTCATCTTCTCAGAGTTCATCATCATTTTGATCAACCTGCAACACTGACCCATACACACACACACACACACACACACACACACAATATGGTCAGATCAGCGTCTGCCAGTTTGTCTGTTTATAATGTTTGACATGTGAATACGTCTGCTGAAGAAAAGGAAGAAGAAGGTGAAAAAGACGTCTACAGGACGTGTTAAACTTGCTGCTGTTTGTTATGCAGCTTAAAGTGGATCAGCTGTTTGATGTGAAGATGAACTGAATGATGACGAAACGTTTCGTCTCCTGTAACTAAAGTGAGACGCTCCTCTGAGACATATACATATATGTATATATGTACACATACAGTACATACACACACATATATACAAAGATGCACGCTCACTGACCACTTTATTAGATCCACCTGCTCAACTGCTCTTTAACGCAAATTTCTAATCAGCCAATCACACAGCAGCAACTCAGTGCATTCAGGCACATAGATGTGATCAAGACGATGTGCTGAAGTTCAAACCGAGCATCAGAATAGGGAAGAACAGGGAATTAAATGACCTTGAACGCGTCATGGTTGTCGGTGCCAGACAGGCTGCTGATTTTCTACTTCTCACCGAAACTGGACAACAGAAGAAAAATGCTGTCTGGTCTGAAGAGTCTCGAGTTCTGCTGCAACATTCGGATGGTCGGTCAGAGTTTGGTGTAAACATGAAAGCATGGATCCATCCTGCCTTGTATCAGCGCTTCAGGCTGCTGGTGGGGGTGATGGTGGGGGGTATTTTCACACTTTGGGCCTCTTAGTACCACCTGAGCATCGTTTAACCTCCACTGCCTCCCTGAGTGCTGCTGCTGTCCATCCCTTTATGACCACAGTATCTTCTGGTGGATACTTCCAGCAGACGCTCCACGTCACAAAGCTCAGATCATCTCAACCTGTTTCTTCAACATGACGATGAGTTCACTGACACTCAGACGGCCTCAGATCTCCAGCACAGCAGCTTTGGGACGAGGTGCAACGGGAGATTCACATCCTGGATGTGCAGCTGATAAATGTGCAGCAGCTGCGTGATGCTGAGATCAATATGGACAAAACCTCTGAGGAACGTTTCCAGCAGCTTGTTGAATTAAAGCAGTTCTGAAGGTGAAGGGGGTCCGACCCGGTACCAGCAAGATGGACCTACTAAAGTGGCCGCTGAGTGTAGATACACAGATATACACATTGTGTGTACTTGTGTTTGTATATTTATATAAATGTGTTCTTTTTGTTTCCGACATGTTGCAGGATTCAAGAGTCTCTTCATCATGTCTTGTTTCCACCTGGATCACCATCATCATCATCACCATCAGACACCTCAGCTGCAGTCACGTGAGACACCTCAGCTCTCCGCTTCACTTCCTGCTGCCAATTAAGATCTAACCAATCAGAGACCAGAACTCAAACACGTTTTAAATGACAGACAGGTAGACTGACAGACAGGTAGATGGCTCTGCTGCCTGAAGGACTGCAGTCATTCTCCGACACTCACACACACACTCACACTCACACACACTCTCTCACACACACACACACACACACACACACACACTGCAGTTATATCCCGGGTCCGTGCCGGTATATCGGTCTGTTCGTGATTTATTGTCTAACGGATCTGATGCATCTTCAGATGATCTGCTGAATAAATGAGTCAGTTCTGCAGAACGCACACTCCCACGAACACACACACACACAAACAAACATTTACACGAACACACACACAAACACGCACGCATGCCCACGCGCACACAGTAGAAACCTAGTGGAAAAGAAAGCAGTCGTTTCTTACCTCAGACCATCGATCTGCTTTGATTCCTGTCACGTTTCCTCCTACAGCAGCAGCAAAACCGGACCCGCCAACGGAGCCGTTAAACCGGACACACCTGCCTGGTTCTCCTGGTGTAGTCCCGGTTCTAGTTCCGTTAGTCCCGGTTTGGCTCGGTCCTCCCTGAAATACGGCAGATCTGCAACCGCTTTCTGTTTCCTGGCGGAGATCTGCTGCTGCTGCACGGTGTGTGTGTGTGTGTGTGTGTGTGTGTTGCAGCGTGTGATACAGTGTGTGTGTGTGTGTGTGTGTGTTGCAGCGTGTGATACAGTGTGTGTGTGTGTGTGTTGCAGCGTGTGATACAGTGTGTGTGTGTGTGTGTAGCAGCGTGTGATACAGTGTGTGTGTGTGTGTGTGTTGCAGCGTGTGATACAGTGTGTGTGTGTGTGTGTTGCAGCGTGTGATACAGTGTGTGTGCACGAGAGAAAGAGAGAGAGAGACAGACGGTGGTGAAACATGGTGTTTGAAGCCTGTTCCGTGCGGCTGTATGGAAGGTGATCAGTGCCTCCCGATTCTTTCCTTTTTAGTTTCTGATAATTCACTGCCTCCGTCCTGTCTGCTGGACCCCTCACCTGTCTGCTGGACCTTCACCTGTCTGCTGGACCCCTCACCTGTCTGCTGGACCTTCACCTGTCTGCTGGACCCCTCACCTGTCTGCTGGACCCCTCACCTGTCTGCTGGACCCTCACCTGTCTGCTGGACCCCTCACCTGTCTGCTGGACCTTCACCTGTCTGCTGGTGGAGGATCAGGTGTGACAGAATCCTGCCAGTGTGAAGACAGTTCTGCTGGAGGAACACTTATTGATTTATTGATTACCTGAAAAAGGTCCCCCTCAACAACAACATAAAGCAACAGAGCTTTTATTTTGACAGTTTTATTACAAAGTAAAATACAAAAAAAACTTTATATATAGTAGAAAAACGGACAGTCCAATCCGGCTCAGACTGGTTCAGCCCGGCTCACTTCACCCCACAGACTGGACTCTTTCACAGGAAACAGTCTCATGGCACACAACAGTTTATATCAGAACATTTCGACCTGATCGCCACCTGGTGTTCACCTGTCTGTGTGTGATGCGTTCAGGTGTCTAACGTGTTCAGGTGTTTGACGCATTCAGGTGTCTGATGTGTTCAGGTGAGTGATGCGTTCAGGTGTCTAACGTGTTCAGGTTTTTGACGCGTTCAGGTGTCTGATGCGTTCAGGCGTCTGATGTGTTTAGGTGTGTGATGCGTTCAGGTGTCTAACGTGTTCAGGTGAGTGATGCGGTCTAACGTGTTCAGGTGAGTGATGCGTTCAGGTGTCTAACGTGTTCAGGTGAGTGATGCGTTCAGGTGTCTAACGTGTTCAGGTGAGTGATGCGTTCAGGTGTCTGATGTGTTCAGGTGTGTGATGCGTTCAGGTGTCTAACGTGTTCAGGTGAGTGATGCGTTCAGGTGTTTAACGTGTTCAGGTGAGTGATGCGTTCAGGTGAGTGTTGGGGGGATCCTCCTCCACAGACCTCCACACAGACAGTTTTTGATCCAGCGCTGCTCCCACTGCTTCATGGCATTTGTCTTGTTGGGAGAACGAAGCATCGTCACACAGCCGCACCTGAACACACACACACACACACACACAATCAGTATTATTATTTAATTTTTTAATATCTGAAAAAGGTTTAAAAAGAAAAGCTGAAGATTCGATTATCTGCTGATGACATCACTGATCATTACTTTTTATTTGTCAGAACTGCTGATGTGTGTGAGGTGCTGTGACATCACTTCCTGTGGACTCACCTGGTGCAGGCCTTACTCTCCTCAGTGGGACAAACTCCCATGTGAACACAACGCAGGTTATCCATCTTCTGAGAGCTGGGACTCCTACACACACACACACACACACACACACACACACACACACACACACACACACACACACACACACACAGTGATGAATTGATCCTCCAGATCTTAGTTTCACTATGATTGCTGTCGCAATTTACTGGAAGGTGATTCACAGTCAGTGGGAACAATCAGTCCTTGATGCTGTTGATCGCACTCAGCACCTGCTGCTCTCCAGCGCCCCCGTGAGGACAGTAATACACTTTACGTTGGTATCAGGAGGGAAGACGTCAGCGAGTCCAGCACTAGGACTCACTGGACCCCCCTACGCACTCGCCGGGTTGACTGGTGGAGGGGGGGTGAGACTGGGCTGACGTATCCCCTCCTTCTATGTGCAGCGTAGCCAATTACCATGACAACGGGAGATGCTTTGAAGCATTCGGGTCAGCCCTAATCAATACATCACTAGCACACAGAATATTTGTTTGGATTTCAGGCGATGGTCAAATTCTAGCAGCTTCAGTAGAGATCTGATGTCCATGTGACCAAAATCAACCCTGACAGGAAGAACAGCATCTGGAGAAGCCGCAGTGAGTCCAGGCTCAGGTGTGTGTTACCTGGTGAAGACCTCCAGCGGGGCGATGGAGCCCCCTCCAGGCAGAGACGAAGCTTTTCCAAACTGCAGCCTGAGCGGGTGTTTACCCTGCAGTTTGACGATGACGCCATCATTAACTGGGAGCCAGTCCATACTGGGAACCAGCAGCTGACTGGGCAGCAGGCAGCACTCGTCTATCAGACTCTCATCAGGGTCCTGGGGGGGGCCGTCCTCACGAGCTGAGGCACAGACAATCGGTTAATCCCTGAGGGACCATGAACTCAACACAACAAACATCTGTGATAACAGAGGGATCTTGTGGAGACGATTCAGCGACACCACCGCAGCTTGTGTTACTACTGCTGATCACACTGAGAATCAACATTACTATAGATGCTAATAATCTCTGGGGCGTGTTCTCCGAGCGGATCAGTAACAATAAACCGGTGGTGGTTCCTTACAGCAGAGCCACAGCTTGGTGAGCAGTCTGAACAGCAGCTGCATGCTGTCCTGGTTATCGGATGTGGCGGTGAAGGTGGGCAGACAGCCGGGCTTCAGCAGACCCCAGATCCTGATCATCACCAACATCTCCCTCAGCATCCCCAGAGACGCCCCGTCCCTCATGAAGCCAAACCCGGGCCGGACCATGGAACCCTGCAGGAGAACTCATCAGGACTGTTTGGTGTGTTGTTGGGTCTCTTCATTATTGTTACGTTAATCTATCAAAGGGTGTAGATGCTTTAATTTGAATGTATTGGTAATGAAAGAAGAAGTGATGGCTGCTAGTTGGAGTTTAGTCAATGGGTTCTAGTCTGTTGGGATGTCGTTTCTTGGTATGTTTTTGGTTCTAGATGGTTCCCTTTTTCTGGTCCTACTCAAAGATGGAGGACTCTGTGGTTCCCCCCGAAGGAACCCAGAGTATCAGTTCTCATTACAAGCTCTATTCTTGTTAGCTCACCTGGTTGGGCAGGTTGGCCAGCAGGTAGAGGACAAAGTCTCCCACCCATTGGATGAGCTGCTGCAGGGACTGAAGGGGGGGGCCGTCCAACACAAACTCCTCCGTCTTCAGATTGATCATTACCTTATCAATATCTGAGGAGAAAAACTGTGATCAATCACAGATCATTACTCCCCTTATCAATATTAAATGACTCCTGTTCTCTCACCTGTGTCTGCGTTCTTGGCACAGATCTCGGTCAGTCGGTCACCTGGACTCTTGTCAGGTGTGTTTAGGACGTGTGGCCTCAGCAGAGACTTAAAGGTGGAGCTGATGGCGATCAGCAGCAGTTTAGCGTGGAAGTCACAGGCTCGAGCCGCCGTCGCCGTGGAGAGTTTACAGAGAGACGCCTTCACTGCCACGATACGCGTCGCCAGAACCTGAGACAGACGTTGCACTGATTAAAGATGGGACATACAGCTACTCTGAGGCATCATGGGAAGTATAGTTTTCTGCTGTGGAAACTAGAAAAGGATGAATTTCCTGAAAAAAATGAACTTGCTGAACTGCAGATGCAACAGTGGAAACAGTGTCTTAAAACGTTAAATCTTTGCATGTTAATGAGCATGTTTACACTGAAAGTAGTTGATTAGCTGGTTAGTATGAGCCGAAAGCAGCTGAAGGGTAAGTTTCAGTTAAAGTTAAAGCATAGCATATTGTACGATATTATAGTGGAGCTGTATTCTAGTTTGAATGTCTTGTATCTGATAATGTACAAAGATCATCTGTTGTTAGATGTGATGCTCTTTTGGATTCTGCCATTGGCAGC